>JAFEMH010002149.1:0-205000 GCA_022495995.1 Adenophora triphylla var. japonica | reverse complement strand
AATAAACAAATTATAATCTTTTTTAATTCATTTCTTTATCCCTACAGCCACCATTACTATCGCCGCACAACCACCACCACAGCCACCACCACACCGTCGCACAATCACCACCACAGCCACCATCACTCCGCCGCACAATCACCACCACAGCTACCATCACACCAACATCGCCACCACCACTATCAACACTAAATCAACCCACCACCGTCACCATCCCTAGTACCACTACTAACAATCACAACACATCAAAAATCACTATGGAGCTCAAATTCAAATCAATAATCTCAGATCTAGGGAGAGAGAGAGAGGGGGGGGGGGACCGTCGAAATCTCAGATCTTGAAACCCAAGTGCGCCCCCAACCCCTTCATCCCAAATCGTTACCAATTTTCGATGGCTAATCCACACCCTTTCATCTTCCACCCCAACAAAGACAAATCCGACCGCCACAATATTCTTAATTTCACACCCAAACAACTGTTGCTCCACCGTGTACCGCTCCACGCTATCCCCCTCCAATCCATCTTCCAAGGCGTCGAACAACGCCGAGTAGTAATGGAGCGCCTCCACGAACCGCCCAAGAAAACTACCGCCGTGGCACAAATCTTGTTCCACAATCGTAATCAACTTTGGCTGTAATGAATTAAGCAATCTCAACACCCCCAAATCGCTTCCTTTTGCGATCTGAGATGGGTGGAGATGAAAGGGTGTGGATTAGCCATGGAGGAAGCGACAGAGAAAAAGGCGGAAGAGGGGGGTAGCCATGGAGGAGGCGAAGATCGGCCATTGGAAGAGGAAGAAAAGGGGGAAGGGAGAGATGGGGAAAATGAAGGGTTCAGCGAGAGGGACAGAGGATGGGTAGTTTTAATTAAGTAATTTTTTTTTTCCTTTTTTCTTTTTTCTTTTTTCTTTTTTCTTTTAAGCCCTATGTTGACTCAACGCCATGTGTACCAACTCAGCCAAAGTTAACGGAGAAATTAATGTCAGTTATCTCGAGGGACTACATAAACCTTAAAAATTAAAAAGATAGGTTAGGGATTCTTAAGTAAAAAAAAAATTGTTGAAAGATGAAAAGGTATAACTTAAAGTACTTTAAGGACGAAAAAGGTACTTTTCTCCACCGTTCCCAAAAGAGTTAGAGAAAGTGCCTTTGTGATTTTAATTTTGTATTAACCAAATGAAAATAAAGAACGAACAGAAGGGGAATAACAACTTAGGTCCAAAGTTTGGGGAAAGTGTATCAATTTGAGTATGATATTATAATTTTGTTAATTTAGGGTTCAAATTACCAAAATTAGTATGTTTTTTATTGAAATTGCTAACAGAAACCATTTAAATTGACACGAGTGATTTAATTGAGGTTATTAAAAAAATTGGTTGCTAATTTCATCATTTCTTTGGCAAAAATTATAGAAGACAATGTAAAAACATTGGTATTTTCATTAAATAATACTCCCTCCGTCCCACTTCAAATGGTCCAATTTCCTTTTTGGGACGTCCCACTTCAATTGGTCCCTTTCATAAATGGAAAGTTTTCCATATATTTATACCCTTATCATCTCCACATATTTACAAAAAAACCAATCATTAACTTACTATTCCTCTCACTCATTCTCTCTCCTATTAAATATTTTTAACTTTTACATTCTCTCTCCTATTCCCTACCACACATTTAACTTTTATATTCTCTCTCATCTAATTTCTACCTACTTTATTCATTTTTTCTTAAAAACCGTGTCCCACTTCAAGGAACCATTTGAAGTGGGACGGAGGGAGTATCTGTTAAGTCACACACGCGAGGACGTGAGACAGTGAGACAGAAAGGGAGAGAGACTTATTGTTACACGTGGGGGCAAAATTATTTTACCAAGTAAAAGGGGGTAAAAAAATTTAGTGCATTTTTTTCTTCACACGAAGGAACAATAAATTGCACTTGATTACTAAATTTTTAAAATTATTTACACTGCTAAAATAACTTTCTAAAAAATATCATAGGGGGGCAATTGCCCCTTTATCACCTATATAGGTGTTGGGATCGTGACCACCACCACCACTCCACATCAGCTCGCACTGATTTATTTTTGAGACATCTCCCAAAAGATATCATATCAATGGAGTGGGTGGACACTGCTATATAATATACAATTTTTCATTCAATTGTCGATTTGGGACTTTGATTGATACCCCAACAACCCCTCCCCTCAAATCAAGGACCACCTCCAGCAAAGTTTAGTTGTATCACCGCTATCCACCACCTGCTATACATGCCGCCCGATCATCAATATCAGAAAGACTTTCGACACAAGACACACACAATGAGCTATTCGAGAAGTCACACCAAAGAAAAATCCCACATATCTCACCAACCCAGTCCACTGTTTCAGACCCATCAACTAAGCAGACTATGATACCAGTTATTGAGACCGCGACCATCACATTATTATGATATTGTCCGCTTTAGGTTCAGCCCTCATATATTTATTTTTGGGTCATCTCTCAAATATTTCATAATAATGGAGTGAATGGACACTACTATATACTGGATAATTTTTCATTCGATTGCCGATGTGAAATTTGAATTAATACCCAAACAATATGTTCGCCCCCGGGTCAGAAAAGGGGTTTCTTTTTCTTCTTCTTCTTCTTTTTTTTTTTTTAATTAAATTTCAAAATTTCAAATTATAAGAGGAGAATTCAAATCTTGAATTTAAAGGAAATCCGCGGAGAAAGGGGTTCTCGAAATTGGGAATTGTGGTTAAGGGGTTTCTAGAACAATGAAGTCAATGTGAGAACGCGTTGATTTCTGAAGAACCAAAGCCAAGCTCCGTACTAGAGAGTTGGATAAATGCCTTTTTTAACGCCGTTAAGTTTACAGCCTGTTTACTTGGGGACATGTGGATGAATTCAGTCTACCAAAAAGTCATCCCAACTCTACTCTATACATTCCTGCACTAGAACTTGAATAAAGTTCTCTTTGGTTTATTACCATAATTTATAATACTCCCTCTGACCCAATTTAAATGTCCTAAAATGAGTTTGACACGAGAATTAAAGAAAATGGGTAGGAAAGAGAAAAAGTTTAAATATTGTGAGTATGAAAAATTAAATAAGAGAGAGAATGAGTGGGAGAAATAGTTAGGAGAGAGAATGTTGTGAGTATAAAAGTTAAGTAGGAGAGAGAATGAGTGGGTGGAATAGTAATAAAACTTTTCTTTTTTGGGTTGAGACATTTTAAATGGAACGTCCAAAATGAAAAGTTGAGACATTTAGATTGGGACGGAGCGAGTATATCCTATCAAAATAAATGATCATTTTAAATTTATTTTAAATTTAAGGATAATGTCAATTTTAAGTTAAAAAAAATTATATACATTCTTTTAGTTTCACCTTAAAAAATTCACTCAACATGCTCTACGTCTTGATCATCCACCTTGAGGTAACGTCTTGAATTACATCTTGAACTAACGCCTTAAATCGTTTGTTGTATACTTCCTATTTTTCAGGAACGAAGTTATGAATAAATAATCTACCCTCATGACCGTTTGAGACTCAGTCAAATGACGCCATAACCACCATATTATCAACCAAGGAATAACGGCTGTGAATCATCAACCACTCGCTTGATTCTAGGTGAGAAAGCAGGGATAGCATTCAAGTTGTTGTTTCGGTTACACTTATGTATATATATCATCTCTAGATAAGCACATGTATACACGTTTCACACTCTACTTAACGCTCATACTGCACTTTGTACTCAAAATCACTAAATTTAATAATACATTTTTGGTTAAGGTAGGTTTTTCCTAAAGCCTCCCGAGATTTTTTCCGGCGATCGATTGTTCAAAGGTTTTCCTCGTTACATCCTCGTGTCCATCTTGATTTGAGAATTATATTCCATTTGTACCCAAAGTTCTTCAATACGAATTCACCTTGTTGAAAATTGTCCGAAACAATTTGGCGCCGTATGTGGGAACTTTGGTTTTTTAGATTCCAATCAAGATGAGCAATCCTACTTCTGCAATGTCTACGCCCATTATCACGACTGGGGGGAGAACCAACACGTCAAGCTTACCAATGACTTCTGGTATCCCTCCAACGATTGGCTTCAGTAGCGTGACGCCTCAAAACCAACGTCTCAAACCTGGGAGATCCTTCTTCCATGACGCTGCCTGAAATTTCATTGGAAGTTATAACCGGCATGACAACTATGATGCAACAGCTGAAGAATCAGATAGATGTGCAACATTATACCAATCAAATTATATTCAATTCAATCAATAGGATGCAACAGGAAATGTCTACTTCAAGAAGCGGTGGTCCAACAGTCAGCCTGCCGGATGTTTCACCTTTGAGCCTAGGACTCTGTTCCCGGATGCTGGACCAAGCACAGGAGGCAATCGAAGCAATGTCATAATGGCCAAACAGGGAATTTTAATACGTTTGGTACTCCTTTCAATCCATTTGTTTTCACTAACCCTGTTGCAGATAACACCCTTGCAAGGGAAGTGCAGCAAATTAAGGATATTCTCATGAAGGTCCCAAGAGTCACCTTACCCTTCAATCAAGCGTCTCCAACCAGCCATCATTATTCCCGTTTTGTTCCTGCCATAGCTGTAAGTACCCTAATCTGAATCGCTCCCAATTCGACACACGAAAAACACCACAGACTCACACAAATGTGATCCCGAACACCCGTAACCTTCAAAAACCCCAAAACCACCAACCAAACCAAGGTAGGACCCTTCCGGGATAAAATAATACAAAAGGATTTTTTGGGAATTACGAAAAATAGTCAACCTGCATAATGGTTCGCGCGGACCATTTTGCACCCAGACATCATAATTGCAAAATCCTCTTAAAGTCCACGAGATTCCCTTATATCCTGGAAAACCAAAAATTTGGTTTTCCAAGAATAGTTCGCGTGGACCATTTTGTCATTTTTCCATGGTTATAAATAGAGGGCTCCCCCTCTCATTTTCTACAAACCTCCATTCTGTCATCTCTCTCCCAGCCTTCAGGCTCCCCTCTAAGTCCTTTCGAGGCACTCCCGGTCCCTTACGGTTCCTTCCGAGTCCTTCCGAGGCGCTTCGAAGCCCTGTCGAGCGCTCCCGAGATGCCTCGAGGCGCTCCCGAGGCATCCCGAAGCCTTAGTGGTCCATCCCGAGGCATTCCGGCACATCCCGAGTCATCCCGGTCCATCCTGAAGCCCTGCCGGACAATCCCGAGGCACGCCGAACCTCTGCCTGAGCACAACCAACCATCCTGAGGCATCCCGAGGCACGCCGAACCTCTGCCCGAGTACAACCAACAATCCCGACGCACGCTGAACCTCTGCCCGAATCCACACAGCGATCCCGAGGCACGCCGAAGCTCCGTCTTAGACACAACTAGCATTCCCTAGGCATGCTGAAGCTCTGTTCGCAGACACCGGTACATCCCGAAGCAATCCCGATCCGACCCGGAGCACTATTCACACTCAAACACTATTCCCAAGCGGAAGATAGACACGAACCAACATTGGTAAGGCCTCCTTCCAGTACTATTTCAATTCATTTCAATGCATAGCATACAATGTAGACATCATATTCAACATGCATTTTTAAAAGCACATACACACACACACAAAACTTTTAAAGAAAGAGGGGTATCGAAAGACTCGTGTATACGAGGCGACTCGGGTGAGCTCTGCTATTCTCTTTCCGAGGCGTAACCTGACCTCCGAACTCAAAATCTCAACACACAACAACCTTTTTAAAAAAAAGCATTTTTCTCAATGTTTTGGGCTATATCAAAATGGCGTGGCGACTCTTCAAACAAACGCAGCGACACCTCCCGATAATGCGAGATGCCGGGGCCCGCGCAACGGGATCCGGGTAATTTCAGTTGACGACTCTGCTGGGGACATTTTGTTTTAAAAAAAAACTTTTAAAAAAAAGATTTTTAAAACATTGATGAGGGTCAAACTTTCATTTTACCCCTTCTTTAACTGTCGTGTGTGTTTGCATGTGCTTTACCTTTTTTTATTCAAAAATAAAAATATAAAAAAATGCATCATAATACATCTGTGTACATACATTTAAAAATTATACAAAAATTTCTGTTTTACTTAGAAAAAGAATTTTAGTGACCGCATACTACGTGCACTCTTATCCTGTACACTGCACACTACAACCCCAAACCCGGAGTGGTCTCAGTTACAGTTCGATGGTCTTCCTGACGCCTTTCGGACGCACACGGGATCATTCCAAACTTCCCATCCTAGCCAATGTCAACCATGCACGCTTGTATCACACTCTGTCCAGACTCGGTTGGTTTTTACCCAGCCCGTGTCATAAAGCCTGGATACATATCCCATGCCGGCCATTATCTGAGTCAGAGCCGAGAAATCAAGACCCCTCGCGCAAGCAAGACGATGAAAGGTCATGCTAAAATCTTGACCCGATCTTGATTTCCAAAGCTACACCTAGACAATGCTCTGTCCCGGATATACATCCATGCCCACATGACACCATGTCATCAAGCCCTTAACGCGTCGTTCATGACAATATGACCTAGCCAGAACCTAACATCACAGATTCCTTGCCCAAGCAAGGTAAAGAGAGGTCATGCCGAACTCTCGACTTGATCTTGACTCAGGTGCCGGCTCGGTTCACTATTCACATGGCCGACGGATTAAAACGAACATGACAGGCTCGGTCCTTAGGTCCAATTTTTTTCTTTTTGGTTGGTGGAAACCACTTGCCCTATAGGACCCTCGCCCGAGGCTGTCCATCTCGAGATGTCGAAATACAGGTGCAAAACGAGGGGCTTATAGCCGCACTGATGGTCTCCACTGACCCAGGATTTAGAATAGTTGCAAAAAAGAAGAACAATCTTTTCCAACCAGCTTAGGATTCTGAGAAAACACGTTTTAAGTAAATTAAAAAAAATTAAAAAAAATAAACAATAAAAAAAAGGAAACCTCATGTCGCATGAGCTTTTTCCCTTTTATCCAAAAAAGTTCTTCCCGTGTCTAAACCTTACGTGTCACCCCCTCTAACGAACTGAGAGTGGTTGAGAGTACCCGGGAGCCGTCTTTTCAGTATCGAAGTTACAAGGTCCGACAGCCCTTCCGGTTCAGCGGTTCGAACAGTCCGCTATTCCCCCATGGCAGGATCAACAGATAACAGTGAGGGAAATGGAACCCCACCACTAAGAAACCTCCAGACAATGGAGGAGGTGCTGCCAGCCTTCGAAACCCTCAAGAAGCACCAAGAAGAACAGCAAGCTTGGATTGTATACACCATGCGCCGTCGTGGAACCGTCGATGTTCCCCAACCTGATGGGACCTTCGTCATCATAGAAGATGAAGAAATGCCTGCTCCTCCGGTTTCCCAGAGCTATCAGCAGGTCCCTCCTCCACCAAGCTACGAAAATTCGACAATGGAAAGTAGCTCCCGCTCAAAGCCTCACTCAAGCCTCAGTCAAGCAGCTCCGATCTGCCAACCGCAACACAATCAGTTTCCCGGCCCTGCGCCACAAGCTCAATATCACCAGCACACATATGGGCCTGCTCCCCCAGATCCTAATGTATCTCGGTATCCCCCAGGATTCAATCTTTTGCCTCTATACGAGCCTCACAACCATAACCTGAAATCCCAATGTTTACTAGGGACAGACATCCCAAGCGGATATCCTAACATTACAAACCTACCACCCGCTGGTCTGCCACTTGGGGCTAATGAAACATTTCCCCAATTCCCAAACAAAACCCTTGGCGGTCAGGGCAATCACGCCCTTAACTCCAATTTCAACAACCAAGGGTACGGGATGGTATACACTCAACTACCTCCCTAAGACTTCCGAATGGCGATCCCATCAGCCAATCCACCTCTATCTTCAATTTCCATCCCAGAAAATGGCAGCCTGCCCCTGCCTACCAACCCTCACATGGCTTGGTTGGTTGAACAAATGAAGGACATGCAAGGCAAACTGGCCAACTTCGGGAAGGACGCCCTTATGCCCACAGATCCAAGCAAGGTGGTTCCTCTCCCTCCAAAATTCAATATGCCGGAAATGGAAAAGTTCAACGGGACAGAATGCCCAAAACCCACATCGATACCTACGTCTTGGGAATGAGAGCCAAAGGGGCCACCCCACAACAAATGGCGGATCACTTCCAGTATTCCCTCAAATCCACGACATTAAGGTGGTTCCTCAATGTAAAGGCGGAAAATCACTCCACCTGGGATCAAATCAGCGAGATCTTCCTGGAGAAGTACCGCGCCAACCTCGAATGGGAAACCAACCGCCACGACCTGCAAGCCACCGAACAAAAGGATGACGAGCCTGTAGGGGAATTTTACAAGAGGTGGAACTGGAAACTAAGCGAGATAATGGACCCGCTTTCCAAAGAAAAGAAAATGGATATCTTCCATTTCTGCCTCAAACTATCTCTGAGGGCCTTGATTAGCCACCACTTCTATCCCGACCTTTGTGCCATGGTCAATGCCGGGATCAAGTTCAAAAAGACGCTGAGCCTACAAAAGACAGCAGCCACTCCTGCTTCTTCCTACCGCTACCAGGCAACCTCGATGCCT
This sequence comes from Adenophora triphylla var. japonica, assembly GCA_022495995.1. Taxonomy (NCBI): domain Eukaryota; kingdom Viridiplantae; phylum Streptophyta; class Magnoliopsida; order Asterales; family Campanulaceae; genus Adenophora; species Adenophora triphylla. Next base: position 196,423 of record JAFEMH010002149.1, on the reverse strand, counting down.
GTTCCAAACAAAGGAAAAGAGGTCGCCGGAGCAGTCCACTACATCCAGAATGGAGTCCAAGGAAGCCATGATCAAGTGCCCCCGAACTGATGCCCTTTTTCAATGTTTTGGGCTTAATAAAAACGGCATGGCGACTCTACAAAGCGAAAACACAGCGAGACACCTCCAACACGCAAAACGGAATATAGCCAGATGCCGGGGTGCGAACGCGCTGCCTATCGGATCCGGGCGACCTTCCCTGACGCGACGGAATGCGAGATGGCTGGGGCCCCGCGCGCGAGTCGGGATCCGGGTAATTTCAGTAACGTGACCTCCGAACCTAACAATCTTTGGTACAAAACAAAGCCTTTTCCAAGTTTTGGCTACCAATCAAAACGTTCCTTTTTTCAAAGCCTTTTCCTAAGTTTTGGCTACCAATCAAACGACCCCTTTTCAAACCAGCCTTTTTAAAAGTTTAGGCTCATAATACAAAACGGCGTGGCGACTCCCTTTTCAAAGTGAAGTCCATTCGAAAGAACCGCTTGCCGCAGTCTGCGCGATCCGGGTAATTTCAGTTGGCCACTCTGCTGGGGACTTAACATGTTTTTCAAAACTGTCATTGTTTTAAAAATATTTTTGTGGGTCAAACTTTCGTTTACCCTTCCTCATTTTTGTGTGCATGTGTGTTTTTTTTAGGATTCGTGTTACTCGTTTTTTTTCTTTTCAAAAAGGAAATTTCAAACAGCTACGATTTCAAAACTTTGGACTGTTTTCAAAAGAAAGACGTTGCATTTTTTTCATCTAAAAATCATAACATGTTCGTGCATTTCCGTTCATATTTGATTTTTGTGCTATATTTTGAACTGCGCATAAATTCTTTAAAACGCATTTTGAAAATTTCTATTTTACTCAGAAAAAGAATTTAGTGACCGCACACTACTCGCACTGCTGCCCCGGTACATCGCACGCTACGCGAACTTGCTGCCTCGGTACACTGCACACTACAACCCTCAACCCGGGATGACCGTTCAGTTGCAGCTTGATTGGTCTGCCAGACACCTTTCGAGCCCGCATGGGGTCATCCCAAACAGCCCATCCTAGCCCGTGTAATCCATGCACTCTTTGTGTCACACTTCGTCCAAGACCTTGGTTGGTTTTTGGCTTACTTCGTGTCATAAAGCCTAAGTGTATGCTTTTACGCCGATCTCCCTCACAAGTCAAGCTTAAAAGTTGCGATCAAAGGTTGTTCTCGACCCGAAGTCTTAGCTTTTTAGCCTTGACTTTGACGCAGAGCCACGCTAAAAACATACCCAGAGGTTCAAATGTTCAATGTGACGCCGTGTCATCAAACCCTCAATGTATGCACCATGCCAACAACTTGGCCAACGCCAAAAGCTAAGGCCCCTCGCGCAAGCGAGTCAAGTGAGGTCATGCCAAAATTTCGGCACGATTTCTGCCTTAACTTAAGGATGTTGACTTCGACCGTGACCCGCATGTCTTTACATGACAAGCTAGCCTTAAGTTCACTTTTCCCTTTGTCGGTGGAATCCACTTGCCCAATAGGACCCTCGCTCGGGATTGTCCGTCGCGGGAAGACGATTTACAGGGGAAAAACGAGGGACTTATAGACGTAGTGTCGGGATCCACTGATATAAAGACCTAGGGTATTTGCAAAAAAGAAGTGCAATCTTTTCCAACCATATAGGACTCTGAGAAAAACGTGTTTTCAGTAAACTTAAACATTTAATAGAATAACAATTGCATGGTCCCATTTCTTGGAATCTCCGATCGTGACTTCAGCAATCCAATCCTCAATCGCGACCTTTCTCGATCCGATCTCCAATCGCGACCTTTCTCGGTCCGATATCGCTAATCTCGACCCCTCGCGTTCCAATCCTCATATCGCGACCTTCCTCGGTCCGATTTCCAATCGCGACCTTTCTTGGTCCGATATCTCTAATCTCGACCCCTCGCGGTCCAACCCTCAATCGAGACCTCTCATGGTCCGATCTCAAATCGTGACCTTTCTCGGTCCGATACCTCTAATCTCGACCCCTCGCGGTCCAACCCTCAATCGAGACCTCTCACGGTCCGATCTCAAATCGCGACCTTTCTCGGTCCAATATCTCTAATCTCGAACCCTCGCGATCCAATCGTCAAATTGCGACCTTCCTCGGTCCGATCTCCAATCGCGACCTTTCTCGGTCCGATATCTCTAATCTCGACCCCTCGCGGTCCAACCCTCAATCGAGACCTCTCACGGTCCGATCTCAAATCGCGACCTTTCTCGGTCCGATATCTCTAATCTCGACCCCTCGCGGTCCAACCCTCAATCGCGACCTTCCTCGGTCCGATCTCCAATCGCGACCTTTCTCGGTCCGATATCTCTAATCTCGACCCCTCGCGGTCCAACCCTCAATCGAGACCTCTCACGGTCCGATCTCAAATTGCGACCTTTCTTGGTCCGATATCTCTAATCTCCACCCCTCGCAGTCCAACCCTCAATCGCGACCTTCCTTGGTCCGATCTCCAATCGCAACCTTTCTCGGTCCGATATCTCTAATCTCGACCCCTCGCGGTCCAATCCTCAAATCGCGACCTTCACGGTCCGATCTCAAAACTCCTATCGAGACCCTCACGGTCCGATCTCAAGTAGTCAATCGAGACCTTTCACGGTCCGATCTCAAAACTCCTATCGAGACCCACACGGTCCGATCTCAAAACTCCTATCGAGACCCTCACGGTCCGATCTCAAGTAGTCAATTGAGACCTCTCACGGTCCGATCTCAAAACTCCTATCGAGACCCTCACGGTCCGATCTCAAGTATTCAATCGAGACCTCTCATAGTCCGATCTCAAAACTTCTATCGAGACCCTCACGGTCCGATCTCAAGTAGTCAATCGAGACCTCTCACGGTCCGATCTCAAAACTCCTATCGAGACCCTCACGATCCGATCTCAAGTAGTCAATCGAGACCTCTCACGGTTCGATCTCAAAACTCCTATCAAGACCCTCACGGTCCGATCTCAAGTAGTCAATTGAGACCTCTAACGGTCCGATCTCAAAACTTCTATCGAGACCCTCACGGTCCGATCTCAAGTAGTCAATCGAGACCCTCACGGTCCGATCTCAAAACTCCAATCGAGTCCTCTCACGGTCCGATCTCAAAACTCCTATCGAGACCGTCACGGTCCGATTTCAAGTAGTTAATCGAGACCCTCACGGTTCGATCTCAAGTAGCCAATCGAGACCTCTCACAGTCCGATCTCAAAACTCCTATCGAGACTCTCACGGTCCGATCTCAAGTAGTTAATCGAGACTCTCACGGTTCGATCTCAAGTAGTCAATCGAGACCCTCACGGTCCAATCTCAAGTAGTCAGTCGAGACCTCTCACGGTCCGATCTCAAAACTCCAATCGAGACCCTCACGGTCTGATTTCAAGTAGCCAATCGAGACCTCTCACGGTCCGATCTCAAAACTCCAATCTAGACCTCTCATGGTCCGATCTCAACTCCTATCGAGACCCTCACGGTCCGATCTCAAGTAGTCAATCGAGACCTCTCACGGTCCGATCTCAAAACTCCAATCGAGACCCTCACAGTCCGATCTCAAGTAGTCAGTCGAGACCTCTCACGGTCCGATCTCAAAACTCCAATCGAGACCTCCACGGTTCGATCTCTAAACTCCTATCGAGACCGCTCACGGTCCGATCTCAAAACTCCAATCGAGACCCTCACGGTCCGATCTCATGTAGTCAATCGAGACTCTCACGGTCCGATATCAAGTAGCCAATCGAGACCTTTCACGGTTCGATCTCATAACTCCTATCAAAACCTTTTACGGTCCGATCTCAAATAGTCAATCGAGACCTTTCACGGTCCGATCCCAAATCTCCCATCGAGACCCTCACGGTCCGATCTCCGCTCTCCAATCGAGACCTTTCATCATTTGATCTAATAACTCCTATCGAGACCTTTTACGGTCTGATCTCAAATAGTCAATCGAGACCTTTCACGGTCCGATCCCAAATCTCCAATCGAGACCCTCACGGTCCGATCTCCGCTCTCCAATCGAGACCTTTCACGGTTCGATCTCATAACTCCAATCGAGACCCCCCGGTCCAATCTCCAATTTCCGATACCGACCTTTCATGGTCAAATAGTCAATCGAGACCCTCGCGGTCCGATTTTAAGTATCCAATCGAGACCCTCACGGTCCGATCTCGAAACTCCAATCGAGACCGTCATGGTCCAATTTCAAATATCCTATCGCGACCTTTCACGGTTCTTTCTCAAACCTCCAATCGAGACCTTTCACGGTCCGATTTCAAATCTCTTATTGAGACCTTCCACGGTCCGATCTCAAATCTCCTATCGAGACCCTAACGGTCCGATCCCCAATTTTTGATATCGACCTTTCATGGTCAAATAGTCAATCTCGACCTGGAAAGGTCAAAAATTTATTCCAGACCTAGCATGGTCAAATCTTTATTCTCGACCTTCCATGGTCCAATTTTGATCTCGACCTTTCAAGGTCCAATCTTTTCCAATCAGTTAGGATTATGAGAAAATGTGTTTTTAAGTAGACTTAAGCAGTAAATGCACGTTGCATGAGCCTAAAAGCCTTGAGCCAAATACCCCTTCTGAAAATTAAGCCCTACCTTTCGTTCCCTGTAGCAAACAGAGAGTGGTTCAGAATTCCAGGTCAGCGCCTCGCCAAAATTACAGTTACGGCAGCATCAGACAGTTCCTCAGTTCCTACAACCAGACTCTCCGATATGTCAGACTCACTGAGACATCGTGACAGGAATGGAACCCCGCCACCGGTAAACGACATGACACTGGAAGAAGCCATCCGGGCCTGTGAGGTTCACAAGAAACTGAAAAAAGATTAGCTGAATTTCATGATACAGCTTCTTAAAGAGCGACGATCCTTCACGATCAGCTCCCCAAACCTTCAACCAGGTTCCTCTGCCTTTGAACTACGGCAATCCTTCAAACCAAGGAAACAGCCGACTGGGGCTTCATACTGCCACCTCTCAAAGCACCCCCATCATACACGGCCAAGCCAGTATTACCCCTTTCACTCAATGCAACCAGTGCAGCGCTAGACCATCTCAAGCAGATCCAAATAACCTTCAAAATCCTCCCATATTCACTTACTTCTCTCAATGTGCCCACAATTCACCAGGTTTCTCCCACATAACTTTTCCGACCTATTTTTTCGGACAGTCGACATTCGTTCCAGTTGCTTCATGGCCTCAAATCCCTCAATTTCCACAGTATCCACTAAATTATACTCCGTTCCCTCAAAACCCATTAATCCAACCCCATATCATGGTTCCCTCCATCGGTGGACCTTTGGTTACAGGTCCTAGCAATCCAGAGGTTTCTATCGACCCGTATGTGGTTATGATGGCAGAGCAAAAGGCAGATGAAACTATAGGAGAATTCTACATGGAACAGAGCCGAAAGATTTACGAAATCATGGAGTCATTGCCTAAGGATGAGCAAATAAGAATCTTCAAGTCATGTTTGAAGCCATCAGTAAGAGCATCAGTCAGCCAACAGTTATATCCCTACCCCCATGCCATGGTCAATACGGGTCCCCAGTTCAGAAAAGACTTGAAAGAAAAGTCGGCCCCGAGTCCAGCCTCTTCTCATCATTACAGGACAGCCCCGTCCAATCCAATATCTACCCCAAACAAAGGGAGGGAGATTGCCAAAGCGGTTCATCATACCCATAATAGAGCACTACGAAGACGCGGTGTCCCTCGAGACAGCAACAACACTATGATAATTTTGGGATGCCCCTGAGCGATGTATTTGATCATGTGGTAAAGCAAGGTCTCCTCGCACCTATGGAAAACTACCAGCCCAAATTCCCCAATGCCAACTGGGATGTAACCAAGCATTGTGCTTTCCACCAGTATCACGGTCATATAACCGACAACTGCACAGTTTTAAGGCAAGTAATTCAAGGACTAGTTGAAGAAGGAAAGTTGGAATGCCCCAGCGGCCCCAATACAGACGGGAACCCATTCCCCCGAAACAATGAGGTGAATAATGGGAACACAGCCCAGCGGAGCAACAACTCTCTCAGAAAACAACCTCTCATCCGCTTTAACAAGCTGGACATGCCTCTAAGTAAATTGTTAGAGGAACTAATCAAAGATGACCTGCTCAAACATGTGGATGACTACAAGCCAAAGGATCCCACAGCCATCATTGACAGAAGCAAGTACTACGCCTTCCACCAGTACCACGGGCACATAACTGATAACTGCCTCGGTCTGTGATATGAAATCCAGAAGTTAGTAGATGACGAAAAGCTCAAGCCTCCTGGCAGTTCAGCAACAACAGAGTAGCTAGAGTAGGGGCTACCTATCCTCGAGATATGTCAACTGACTTTTGGTCAACCTTCGTAGTTTCTAGTACTTTCTTCGTTCAATCAAGTCCACCTCGGACATTGTAGTTAATCTTAAGTATTCTATAAATAAGAGTCTTTTTCTTTTCTTGCTAAACTTGAGACATTATTTGCACACCTACATTACACTTATTGAAATGGTTGTATCATAAATGATCACTTGCATTGCTCAATGAATAAACTCTGGAAATAACTAATGTTCTGATTAATCGGCATGAGAAAGTCAACTGGTGCCCTCCCCCATACACTTTCCTTACCTCACAAAGGCCTCCATCAAGCCATACACCTTCCCAAAACATGTCCCCACCATCACCTTGACCAAGTCAACGACAGCGGCAACATCAAGGAATATCAAAAGGTCACTCATCATCAAAAGATTGACCCCATGTCAACAACAACCTCGGAATTCGCCTTCTCCCTCGTGCGCATTGAGAAAGTTCAAGCAGGAGCTTGCCTCCATCCTCAAGTACTTCAAAAAAAAAGGAAAAAAAAAGAGAGAAACGTTCAAGCAAGAACTTCAAAAAAAAAAAATGAGGGAAAAGTTCAAGCAAGAACTTCAAAAAAAAAAAGAAAAAAAGAGAGAAAGTTCAAACAATAACTTAAAAAAAAGTGAGGCCAAGGACCCAACACCGCCAATCTAAAGCTTGATAGATGGCAAACAAAATTAAAGCTCGAAGAATGGGGGTTGTCGATAACAATTGAGCGGTCAAAGCAAAGGCAAAAACACATCATAAGCCCTTATGCTACATTCGAATTCTTTCTCCCCCGTTGAAAGACGCCGATCAAGAAGCAATGGAATCACGGAAGAAGCCATCAACAACGACTTGTCAAGGAACATCTCAAAGCCCGTGCCTCATCATCCAAACTTCCCATCCGAACCTTTGCACCAAAAAGATCACAAATGTTCATACCCTATTCCCGAAGCCAAAACACAGTTCTGCCAGAACTACGGTGACTTGAGCTCCTTACACTGAGGGGAACATAGGCAACCAGAAATGGTTCGGTCATAAACATATACAAATCCCATAAACCCGGTCTCATCAATGACCTCCCCTATACACAAACCTTTCATTCACCACCCAGCCAACTTTGATCTGCGGCATCGGTTAACTTTCTCCTCATAATTAATCAAGATGTTTGTTTATATCGAGATTAGTGGTTGATTAGCCTAAACATTAACAAAGGGTTTAAAGTAATCTTGTGATCATTGTGAATAAAACAAGTTTTCAAATGTCTTGACAAGTCTTCTTTTTCTATGATAATAGGAAAAATAGAGCTAAACACTGTCTTTCTGTCAGCAAGAGCTTCCATATACTTATCCAAACCTCTCTACGCTCATACTCTCTCAAAAGAGCCAAACCCAAAGCGAGTTTTGGTGCCTGCATTAAACTAGGCATTAACATAAAATCAGGATTCATTCCCACTTCTCTAAAATATGTCCTTGTGCATATACATTACAAGCCACATCTTATACACTTTGGTTGACTAATCGAAAGAATCAAGGACAGTCGCCTCGTCGAGCCACATAAAGTTCAGCTCAGATTGGGGCTGTATCAGATTCACTCCAGAACCTCCACAGAAGACCAGCGCTTCCTCCAAACTGGGGCTTCACCAAGTCATTTCTTCTGACTGGAGCTTTGCCACGCAAAGAGAGTTTGTCATCTTGAGGTACTGCTTTAAGTTTCGATTTCTGGGGCTTATCAGAAGCATCTTCCGACATTTTGGTTTTAATCAGAATTGGGGCTTCTCAGATGCAACTTCGAAAAATCAGAATTTGAATCCTCATGACACCTCTGGGAAACAGTAGCAGTAAGGGCAGTTTCTCCAGCAAGTCTTCCCTATCCTTCAAGAAACACAGCTTCAGAACCTACAGGGGTGGAAAAGTCGAAATATCCAATTTCTGGGGCTTGTCAGAAGCATCTTTTGGCATTATGGTTTTAATCGGAATTGGGGCTTCTCAGATGCAACTTTGAAAGATCAGATTTTGAGTCCTCAAGACTCCTCTGGGTAGTAGTAGCCACCAAGATACGTACTCTACTCCAACAAGTCTTCCCTTCCTTCAAGCAGCACAGCTTCAGAACCTACAGGGGTAGGAAAGCCGAAATATCCTACTGACACCACAGTTCAGGCATCAGGACACAAGAAAATCTCAGATCCCGGCAAACTTACTGCCAGCAAGAAGCATAATCCCTAGAAGGATCAGCCAAAGTTTAACTTGTCAAACTTCAGAGCATGGGCCGGCAAAGGAAAGTCAAAGCCAATCGGGCACTCGCACTCAATCAACGTGCTCACAAAGGGAGGCCACTGCCACAAGCAACCTCAAAGCAATCTGGAGGCACCACCAAAACCTCTACCTCTCAAATGTTAGAGGACCCGATCCTCACTCAGCTCAAGCAAACCCAGACGAATATTACCCTGTGGTCCCTGCTCACATCTTCATACCCTCACAAACTCAAGTTAGAGGAAAGTTTGGCCTGCACCATGGTCCCCATGGATGCAACCCCCAGAAGAAGTAATCCAGATGATCGGCAACATCCACTATGGAAACATCATCACCTTCACAGATTTGGACCTGCCAAAATTTGGAGCTGATCACAATGAGCCGCTTTGCATCACTGTTCAGACTCCGGAATGAATGTCTTGCCCGCTAAGATGATGGACCTTCTTGACATCAAGCCCACAGATTTGAAGCCTTCAGTCCACAATGTCAAGGTTTACGATTCTACTTCCCGCACAGTTCTCGGGATTGCTACTTTAAACATCTGGTTCGGCAAACGGATGATCCCTACTGAATTTCAAGTGTTGGACATTCCTATCACTTTCACAGCCATCCTGGGATGACCCTGGCTGCATCAAATGAACGGCATGACATCGACCCTTCACCAATGTATCAAGTTCATGCAAGGCAATGAGTTGACAACAGTCTACAGCGACAGCATCACCATCGAAGGGACCTGCACCAACGGCATTCCAGTGTTAGAAATCAAGCATAACGACGATATGGCATTAACTGGATTCACATTGGAAACTTCCAAAATCCAAATATGCAGTGTGGACCTTTCACTATTCTGGGACAAAATCCCTCCTGCCATGAAGATGATGAAACTCATGAACTTCATCCCGGCTGGGGCTCGACAAAAGGTTACAAGGCCAACACCAAGTCATCAAAGTCAAGGACCACAATATAGTTCAGGAAAGACAAGAGGCTCACCAGCACCAAAGCAGCAGTCCGCAAAAGGGGAACCTCCTACGGCACGCCCAACCTCCAACCTTACAGCTTCAACCTCGTTCGCTACTTCGTCAAAGGCACCGACATCGGAACTGATGAAGATGAGAAAGAAACTGAGGGGACCGACAGTAGAACTGATGAAGATGAGAAAGAAACAGAAAAAGTCGATACAGAGACTATAGAACAGATGGGAAAGCTGGCACAGAACCTCAAGCATTTCAGAGGACTCAAGGCCAATCCGATAAGGGGAGCATTCCTCGACATCACTGCACTACCTGGACCCGTGACCACCACAGTTCAACATGAGTACTCATTCAAAGGAATCCCAGACATAGAAGAACAACTCGAGATACTCTTCTTGGGAAACAAACTATTCAGTTAAGCCTACGAAGCCACATTCAAAAAATGGTCCCGAGGAAGAAAGAACCAGAATTTGTGGAGAACGCTCTGAGTAGGCCACCTTCAAGATTAATCTCACAATATCCATATCAACCCAAAATCTATGAACCATCCCCCATACAAAGCCAAATCCATCCCGGGCTCATGCAACAGTGCAAACAATAATAATAACAGTGCATGATAGCTATACATTTTGCCTGTTCAAATTTGTTATTCAATGCATGTTCTGTTACTATTTATTTTTTATCAACCTACTTGCTTATCTGCCGAGAATAAGTGAAAAGTAATCATAATAAATGCTCAAGCGTACAAAGCTCGCCCCAAGGGCCTCTCGAGTACAATATAATATCTATTACGGGCAGTACACACAATTGTCTAAGGATATAACTTGATGGGTGCTAGGAGGGCAAGACCTTTCTATTAATAATATGAGTTCAATACAAAGTCAAATAAGTTTCCTTAATGATAAATGATCATTAACTCTAGAAACAAAAGATAAAGAACTCTCTTTGAAAATGAACACTCAAAACCTCACAAAAATATGAAAATCTATATGAAATTCTCGAGTGTCGGACAGAGTGTTGCCAACATTGAATGGCAACACTAAAGAGCAGAATTCTTTTTCTTGTGCAGATTTGCATTTTCTGAATTGAATGATCTTCAATGAAGATCTACTGCACTATTTATAGGCCTCAAAGACTTGGAGCCTACTCAAAATGATCAGATAACAAGTTTGAAGTTGTTTCCTCCATTTTAGCCTTCTCGCCTCATTTGTAGGAGACTTAGTCTTCTTTGGCTTCTCTTGCTTGTACCTCTAAGGTGTAGATGCCTTGTACTTTGACTTGATCTCCCCCTGAATAGCTAAATAATATCCCTTTTTGCTTGGTCATTAATTAATTATATAAACACATGTTTATATGCTAATTTCCTTCTCTTCTTCGTGAATCACGCTTGGGCAGTTTCTGTTGACCTATTCAAGCTCATTTCAAGCAGACTAACAACTGATATTAAAACATTAATTTACACATTATTATTTATAAAAAATACAGTAACTATTTCAGTGTTGCCAAATCCAAATGGAAACACTTATGGAACATCAGTGGCAACACTGGTTTGCAATGCTTGGGACAATATTCATGACAACACATGATCTATCATTAACAAAAAGTCAACCCATCTCCATTAATTTCCATCTTTAAATCTATGATTAGTAATTTTTTGTAAATATTTATTTTATTTAATCCATTTTTACTTATATATTTTATAAATTATCCAATCTAAAATAATTAGTAATGTTTTTGAAGCAAAATAATTAGTAACTTAAATTATTAGAAAAAAGGATAATAGTTAATATCTTAAATTATTTTATTTAATCTATTTTTATTTATATATTTTACAAATTATCCAATCTAATTATTATTTGTTAAAAAATAAATAAATATTTTATTTATTATTTTATAGGGAAAATGACAATTTAGGGCTTGAAGTCTACGAGGAGGTATCAGATTGGGTCCTGAAGTCTACTAAATGATCAAACTGTCCTCACTGAATCTCACGTGAATCGGACGTGGTCACTTAACGACCTTTTTGGACGAAAAACGTCAAAAAGCCCAAAATTAATCAAAATAGTAACTTTGGGCCCTAAATTGACAAATTTAAGACTTCTGGCCCCAATCTGGTACTCCTCGTAGACTTCAGGCCCTAAATTGTCATTTGCCCTTTAGGATATGGATGGAGTTTAGGATATGTAATATAGGATTTAGGGTATAAGATATATAATAAATGGTTTAGGGTATAAGGTATATGATAAATGGTTTATGGTATATGATATATGGTATAAGGTATAAGGTATAAGGTATAAGGCATATAGTTTAAGGTATGGGTTAGGGTATGAGATATATAGGGTTTAGGGTTTAGTGTTTAGTGAGTGGTATATATTACAAGGTTTAGAGTATAGAGGCATATACTTTAGGGTATGGGGTATAAATATGATTTAAGGTATAGGTGTTAGGGTATGGGGTATATAGGGTTTAGGGTTTATAATATAGGGTTTAGGGTTTAGAATATATGGTTTAGAGTATAAGATATATGATAAATAATTTAGGGTATAAGGTATATGATAAATGGTTTATGGTATAAGGTATATGATAAATGGTTTATGGTATATGGTATAAGGTTTAGTGTATAGTATATATACTATAAGGTTTAGGGTATAGGGGTATATACTTTAGAATTTAGATATATGATTTAGGATTTAGGGTACATGGTATAAATATGATTTGAGGTATAGGGGTTAGGGTATGAGATATATAGGGTTTAGGTTTAGAATTTAGCGTATAGTGATATATACTTTAGAGTTTAGGTATATAATATAGGGTTTAGGGTATAGGGGTATATACTTTATCATTATTGTTATTGTTATAATATTAGGAAACATTATTTTACAGTGTGAATGGTTTAGGGTATGTATGGCCTTAAGATATATGACATGGGGTTTAGGGTATATGGTTAGGGTTTAGGGTTTATAGTTTAGAGTATAAGGTAAATGATAATTGATTTAGGATTTAGAGTGGGGTTTAGGGGTTAGGTATATTAATAAGCATTGTTAATTATTTTTTAAGATTAAATTATAATTTGTGTATACTCTATATGATAATTGGTTTAAAGTTGATAATGGGGTTAGGGGTTGGGGTATATTAATAAGTATTATTTGTATTTTTTAAAAAGGTTAATTACTATTATTGTTATTGTTAATAAGTATTTTTTATAAGTTATTTCTATTATTCTACATGGTGAATGGTGAGTGGTTTAAGGTATGTATGGGGTTTAGGGTATACAATATGGTTTAGAGTTTAGGGTTTAGGGTATAGTGTATGATAATTGGTTTAAAGATTAGAGTGAAATTTAGGGGTTGGGTATATTATTAAGCATTATTGTATTTAGGTATATTTTTTTCTAATTTATTATTATTATTATTATTATTATTATTATTATTATTGTTGTTATTATTATTCTTGTTATTAATAATAATAATAGTAACAAAAATAATAATAATAATAAAGAGTCAAAGACATTTTAGACTTTTTATAAATAGGTCCGTGCGGACCTCTTTGATAACAAGCCAACGGGCCACGGGCCAAATGGATCTTCTGATCCGCGGGTCAAAGCCCGGTCCGTGTGGACTTCTTCGATCCAAGTCCGTCCCGTATGAAAAGCGGGCTGGACGGGTTACGGGCCACGGGCTGGACGGGCCCGAGCCACGGTCCGTACGGACCTCCCACAGATTTGGACCCATTTTGGCCATCTCCATATGGGAATATCAAAGTTAAGAAAGAAAATATCACAAAATTTGGTTCACAAGATGATGTGTCATGATTTTGCTGGGGCTTTTAATTAGAGTGTGGCGTGTACATAATTGATACAACCAATAAAATATCACCATCTTAGTTTGTATTCATCTTTTTTTAAACTTCTTTTATGCTTATAGCATTGTACCTAATCATATTTCGGAATGTAAACAACGGAGAAACTCTGTAAAAAGTATGTGATCACTTGACCCCTTAATTTTTTGGTGATGGTAGTTTAATACTGTCAAATTGGAATAATTAATGGTCCATACAATGTACTAAAACCCTATTTTCGCGAAAGGAAACGTACTAACTAGTGTTTGAGTAGTTGATAGGATGGATTTTTACTATGTAATTCCTATGTTTCCCATCCTTTTATTTCTATATTTCAATGTATTTAGTATAGGTTTAATGTAATTTGAGTGATTTATGTATTGAGAGGATTATGAGAGAAACAATGTAATTCGAGAGAAATTTAGAGAGTTTATGATGTAATTGTTTTTGGTTCTCAAAGAAGCTCAAGTTCGTCATTTCTATATCAATGGAAGTCAATAAAGTCAAGTCAAAGTCAACCAAAGAAGACCCGAAGCGAACCAGTGAGTCGGGAGAAAACTGAAGATTTTCTGAGATTTTAGGCCAGGGGACGAGTCGTCCCCAACATGCCTAACTATTCCCCAAAGGGGGGATGACTGATTCTGGGAGACACAATTCAGGGATGATTCATCCTCTGTGTCATGACTCGTGACGAAGAAGAAGGCACGACTCGTGCCTGGGAGGACGAGTCGTGCCCAAGCGGGCTGGCAGCAGGCAGACTGGATTTTTGCAATTTTTAATGTTTTAATTTATTTTCTTTTCCCTTTTTAAACTAGGTTTTAGGTAAGGAGTATACATACTACCTCTTATTTTATTTTTAGGGTTACCATATCTTTTATTTAGTTTTCCTAGAAACAAGATTGAAGCTTTTTGATTTCCATGGAAGGCTAAACTCCATTGCTTTGGATTGTAATCTTTGAACCGACTTGAACATCAATTGAGGTTTGGTACTTTCTTTTTAATTTCCCTAATTGCAATTTTACTTGTTCTTAATTCAAATCTTTTTCTAGGGTTTTGAGAAATTGATCAATCTCTTGATCCTTTTAATTGATTATTGCTAGATCTCCCTTTTATCGTGTCAGACTAGGGTTTTCACTGTAGCACCTTCGCAATTCTCGTATGTGTCATCTTGAATGGTGATTTAAGTAAAATTGGCTTTAATTATATTTGAAATAGTAGTAGATTAATTTCTTGATCTTAATCTCTTAAACCTTTCATCAATTAATATTTAGAATCTTGACCGTGTCGGCTAGGTTTAAGTATTGATTAGGATTGTTAGTTGAGCGTGTCGCCGCTAGTGATTAATAACAAAGAAGAGATAGAGATTTTATATCTCGTGATCAAGTAGTTAGGGGAAAGTAAGAAATAATCATTCCGGTGATATTGATTGATAGACGGGGATAATTTTGCATGTTCAAAGTGTTCTTTTACATAATTGTTTATAACTTAGCTTTTAATTCCCGTCTTAGGATTTTAATTCAAAAACAAACAAACCCCCACCCATTTGTGTGTGTGACGAGTTCGTTTGCAATACCGTTCTTCAGTGGTTCGACCCTGGACTTACCTTTGCTACATTCTTGTGGCCGAGTCCCGGTTTAATTTAGTAGGTGTGCGATTAAGCCTACCAAATTTTGGCGCCGTTGCCGGGGAACGGTGTAATTGTTTACGATCTCATTCTTTTCTTAATCTATTTCTTTTTCTTTTTATTTATTTTTATTTTAGTGTTTGTGTTATCTGCTAAGTGTATTACCTTGCTCTCTTGTGGTGTGTAACCGTGCATGGTTCACACCCGTTCTACTAACAATCTACTTGTGCCTCTTGATACATAAATCGAATGTTCTTTCATGAAAGGACGTAAAGTAAAAAGGAGTGTGAACGAAAATTGTTGGGAAGAAGAGATGGGTGATAGAGCAGCTCAGACACTTAGGGAGAAAACTGCTCCAAACTGGACGGAGCAACCGCAGGCAGTTACCTTTCCTGCATTACCGACGGGAGTCACGTTTGAGTTGAAACCGGGGCTATTAAATCAATTGCCTAGCTTCAGTGGGCTACCCGGTGAAAATCCGAATGAGCACGTGTCCCAGTTCGTGCAAGTTTGTAGCAGTATGAAGCCTTCAGATCTCCCACTTGAGCAGCTTCTGCTCTGAGCTTTCTCTTTCACATTGAAGGACAGGGCCAATGTGTGGTATTATCACCTGGCCCCGAACAACATTACCACCTAGCAGATGTTGAAGGAGGCGTTCTTGGATGAATTTTTCCCGATGAATCAGATAAATGTGATGAAACGGGACATAAGTAATATGGAGCAGAAAGGGGATGAATCATTCTATGATTACTATAACAGAATTCACACACTCACCCGGAGTTGTCCTTATCATGGGTATGATGCGGATCAGCTGATAATGTACTTCCATGGAGGACTTACTGATCAGGACAAGAGGATGGTTGACTCTTCGTGTGGGGGTAGCATATTGAATAAAACTACTGCGGAGGCTCAGAAATTATTAGAGGAGCTAGCAAAGAGTACCCGGACACATGGAATGAGGTCAAGTGTCAGACAAGTCAATGCAGCTGGGTCCAGTAGTGGGGTGGCGGATCAACTCATAACCGATGTAGAGGACATCAAAAGCATGATGAAGAATATGATGTTGGGACAGCCACCGAGACAATGTGGTATTCATTTTGAGGTGACTCATCCAACGGATTCGTGTCCAACATTACAAATGGGTGAGTATGAAGATGTGAATGCAGTCGGATTTGGAGGCCAGAGATAGAACACGTACAATCCGAACTGGAAAAATCACCCGAGGTTCAGTTGGTCTATTCCGAATGGAGCACAGCAGCCGCAGTTTGGTAATCAGTTCAGTAATCAGCGGGGTTTTCAGCCATTTTCAGCAGTCTGTGTTGTTTAGGCCACCTATGCAGCCACAACAGTTTTATCCGTAGTAGCCACAACAGTTTCAGCCGCAACAGCCACAACAGTTTCAGCAGCAGCAGCAGCAATCGCAACAGCCGCAACAACAGTCACAGCAGGGACAGTCTACATATGATATGTTTCGTACACTGGCTCAGAGCATGACTACCTTATCTAGCGGTTTTCAGCAGTATCACCAGAGGACTGATACTAGTATCAGTGGTCTTGAGAGACAGATGGAGCAGATTGCAGATGATGTGGGGAGGTTGGAGGTTCAGAATTCGGGAAAGTTGCCATCAAGGACAGAACCAAATCCTAACCAGAAAAACGTGAGTGCTATAACACTGAGGAGTGGTAAGGAGTTGATGGACACAATGATCAATGAGGAACCAGAATTGGAGGTTGAGAAGACTGAACCGACAAAAAAAGTCTTGGAAGAGAAGGGTACTGCATCTGAGTCAGTGCCACCAATTGTCGAGCCGGAGGTGCCGTTCCCTCAAGCTTTGAGAGAGTCGAGGAAGCCTGAGCCCGACAAGGCCATTTTTGATACTTTCAAGAGGCTTGAGGTGAACATCTCGTTCCTGGACCTTCTTCAGACTGTCCCGAGAGATGCCAAGTTTCTGAAGGAGATGTGTACCACCAAGAGAGATCAGAAGTTGAGGAGTCAGAAAAAGGTGAAGGTCCATGAGCATGTTTCTGCCGTTTATCAGAGGAAGATGCCCAAGAAGTGCAATGACCCGGGGATGTTTGTGATCCCTATTTCTCTAGGGGATTCATCGGAGCACAAGGCAATGCTTGATTTGGGGGCTTCAATCAATGTTATGCCAAATACATTATTTGAGAACCTAAGATTGGGGCCATTGCAAGATACTCGGTTAGTAATACAGTTGGCTTATCCGAAGGAGTTAGTGGAGGATGTTCTCGTCCGGGTTAGTAAGATGATATTTTCGACTGACTTTTACGTGTTGGATATGGATTCGGATCCTAAGGCTCCCATTCTTCTTGGAAGGCCTTTCATGTCTACAGCGAGAAACAAGTTGGATGTGGCCAATGGTTCTTTATCTATGGAGTTCGATGGGCAAGTCATGGAGTTCAACATCTTTGACTCCATGAAATACCCAACAGATGTCCATTCCTTATGTTTCATGAAATACCCAAAGGATGTCCACTCAGTGTGTTCCAAAGCGAGGCAGGATCACCGTCTCAATAAATCATAAGGGAGAGTTGGTGCCAATCCGGGAGCAAACGGGTTGGCAAGTTTGCATTGATCTTCGGCGTCTTAATGAGGTAACACGTAAGGATTATTTCTTCCCTCCCCTTTATTGATCAAATGCTAGAAAGGTTAGCCGAAAGGGCGTATTACTGTTTTCTCGATGGTTATTCCGAGTATTTTCAAATACCTATTGCCCCGAAAGACCAAGAGAAAACTACTTTTACTTGCCCCTTTGGCACCTTTGCATATCGAAGGATGCCGTTTGGTTTATGTAATGCACCTGCGACTTTTCAAAGGTGCATGATGAGCATCTTCTCTTACTTTGTTGAAAATTTCATGGAAGTCTTCATGGATGATTTCACTGTTCATGGAGACTCATTTGACCAATGCCTTGCTCACTTAGCTCTTGTCTTAGACCGTTGCATTGAAACGAATTTGGTCTTGAATTATGAAAAGTGCCATTTTATTGTCGAGCAAGGCATTATTTTGGGTCATGTTGTGTCAAAGAAAGGTATAGAGGTCGATAGGGCTAAGATTGATGTTATTTCTTCCCTCCCCTATCCCACAAATGTGTGTGAGGTCCGGTCATTCCTCGGTCATGCGGGGTTTTACCGGCGCTTCATAAAATATTTTTCCAAAATTGCCTCTCCCCTATGCACTTTGTTACAAAAAGAGGTGGATTTTCATTTTGATGAGAGGTGCAAGGGGGCCTTTGACGAGTTGAAGTCTAGGTTGACCACCACCCCCATAATCCAAGCACCCGATTGGTCTCGTCCCTTCGAGATCATGTGTGATGCTAGTGATTATGCGGTTGGGACTGCTTTGGGTCAAAAGGTGGAGAGGGCATCCCATGTCATTTACTATGCTTCTATCCAAAGGAATTATACCACAACTGAGAAGGAGATGTTGGCAGTTGTGTTTGCTCTTGAGAAATTTCGGTCATATATTTTAGGCACCAAAGTCATTGTTTACACAGACCATGCTGCTCTTAAGTATCTAATGACCAAGAAAGAGGCAAAACCTAGACTTATTAGGTGGATCCTTTTATTGAGTGAATTTGACATTGAGGTGAAGGATAAGAAAGGGGCCGAGAATCTTGTGTTCGACCATTTGAGTCTCCTTGTGCTTAAAGAGGATGAGCCCTCTAATCACTTTTCTATTCGAGGGGAGTTTCTCGATGAGTCTCTTTGGGTGGTTCAGTCGTCCGCACCATGGTATGCAGATTTGGTCAATTTTCTTGTGTCTCAAAAGTTCCCTCCGGGACTTACTAAATTTAAGATGGATAAAATTCGGAGTGAGGCCAAATATTATGTGTGGGATGAGTCTTATTTCTGGAGGCATTGTGTGGACCAAGTGATCCGTAAGTGTGTAGCCGATAGTGAGATTCATTCCATCCTTAGATTCTGTCATGAGCATGCATGCGGTGGTCATTTTGGTGCTAAAACATGGTGAGGAAAGTTTTGAGAGTGGTTTTTATTGGCCTACCTTGTTCTGTGATGCCTATAATTTTTGCAAATCTTGTGATAAGTGTCAAAGGGTTGGTAACATTGGTCGATGTGATGAGATGCCACAACATTTCGTCTTAAATTGTGAGATTTTTGACGTATGGGGAATCAACTTTATGGGTCATTTTCCCAATTCATTTGGATTTTTGTACATCTTGTTAGCTGTTGACTATGTTTCTAAGTAGGTTGAAGCAATCCCCATACGCACCGATGATTCACGGGTAGTGGTCAATTTCCTTAGAACGAACATCGTGAGTAGGTTATGTATGCCTAGGGCTATCATTAGTGATATGGGGACACATTTTTGTAATAGGAAGGTCGAAGCTCTGTTAAAGAAATATCATAATTACTCATAAGATTTCGACCGCCTATCATCCCCAAACTAATGGCCAGGTGGAGGTGTCCAACTGGGAGATCAAATCCATTCTTGAGAAAACTGTGAATCCATCTAGGAAGGATTGGAGTCTTAGGATTGATGATGCTTTGTGGGCCTACCGGATGGCTTACAAGACACCTATCGATATGTCCCCATACCGGTTAGTGTTTGGAAAGCCATGTCATTTATCGGTGGAGTTGGAACATAGAGCATTTTGGGCCATTTAAGAAATTTAAAGTGAACTTAGATGGGTCAGGTGAGGAGAGAAAGTTACAATTAAATGAGTTGGATGAGATTAGGAGAGAAGATTACGAGAACAACCAACTCTATAAGGAGCGGGCAATGGCTTGGCATGATAAAATGATCAATATGAAGGACTTTAAGGTTGGTCAAAAAGACCTCCTATTTGATTCCCGTCTCCGGTTGTTTCCCGGAAAGCTAAGGTCTCAATGGACCGGCCCTTTTGTTGTGAGGGAGGTATATTCGCATGGTGCGGTTGAGATTGGTAGTCTCTTCGGAGACAAAGTGTTTAAGGTCAATGGTCAATGCCTAAAATTGTATCATGATGGCATGGTAATAAATGAGGATATGGAGGTGCATTACCTCCAAAATCCTAATTATGATTAGACCTTCTTTCTGAGTCTTTTCAAAGACTTAAAATTTGATGCTCGTCGGGGGCTTACCCGGTGTTTGGTCTAGCTAAAGACGGTAAAGAAGGGCGGCTAACCGGGAGGCAACCCGAATTTTTTTCATCTTTCATTCAGCGTTTTTTTATTATTTGGAATCGGTGCTACTAAAGGTATTTGTTTTGTGGTGTTGTGCAGGGAGTAGCAAAGGAGAAAGGAGAAAAAACGAGTGCCCAGAAAAAAGAATCAAAAAAGCTGGAAACAGGCCATAGGACGACTCGTCCCCTTCCAAGCCAACTATTCCCCAAAGGAGAGACGAGTCTATCAGAGAGGGGTGTATTGGGGACGACTCGTGCCCCTTGGGAGGACTCGTCCCTTGGGGCGTGTAAAGGCCAGAAAAAAAAATAAGAAAAATCAAAACGAGGTTTTTAAACCCTTCAGCCTCGTCGTTTTCCCCTTCTCTTCTCTTTCACATTCTCCTTCTTATTTCTCTCTCTACCCAAAACCCATCCAAATCCACCATTCTCACCACCCAAATCCACCATCTTCCAACCCCCACATTAAAATATCCACCCCCATACCCTTCCCTCACCCAAAACCGAGCCCATTCTCTCTCTATCTCCAAAATCAACCCTCAATCACCATTAAAACCCGATCTTTATCTCACTACCCCAATTCCTAGTCCTACCCAAATTTTTTCAAAATTCGAACCCTAGTCCACCCTTGTTCCCTAATTTCGACCCACATTCCTAAATCATGGCCTTGAATTCTTTCCAAAATTCAAAAAATCAATAAACCCTTGAAAGTCAAGGGCAAAATTTTTGGTCAACATCCGTGGGAGGCTACCTTTGGAGGATACAAGGAGGGTTGTGACTGCATTGAGAGCTATATCAAGGTAAAACTTCATCACCTTCTCTCTTGCACTTTCAATTTGTTGGGTTGTGTTGAACTTGTAGTGCGGTGGTTCGGTTGGAAATTGAAAGGAGAATTTGATTGTGGTGGTGTTCTTGTTGTTGTACGTTCTTTGAGATTTATGGGTGAAAGATTTGTGGTGTTTTTGTGTTGAAAATTATGCCTCCTAAGGAGAGAGACGTTAGAAGGGGTAGCAACAAGTGGGGTAGACAAAACCCACCGCCCGTAGTCCCGAATGATCCCACTCCCCCTAATGCATCATTGCCATATATGGGTTTAACACATTTGACCTCTGCTCAAAAGAAAAAAGGGCGGAATTTGGAGGGTAGGAAATTCCAAGTCACCACTTTCCTTCACATGCCGGTTTTGCAGGATTTGGGTTTGGACACATTAGTCACGAAGTTGATGATGCAGGCCGGGTTAGATAACTTCCTGGGTAAGAGGGCCGATGCCTTTTTAAGATACTCCCTAGAGTTCCTTTCAACTTTGGAGGTAGGTAAGGGGTCGCAAGAAAATTCAATTAGGTTTAATTTGGATGATGAAGCATATAGAGTGACCTATGATGAGTTGAGGGGAGTCTTTTGTTGGGTTTTACGGGTCCATGCGCAGCGGAATTAAGCATCAAATAACATAAAACCCAAGGAGCCTAGGATCCATTCTATACAATTAACTTGAAAAACTATGAGATAGATATAACCAACCTTGAACACTTTCCGTTCTTGAGCTATCGAACAATTTAATAATGTGATTTCGAATCACAAACTTCGTTCTTCAGATTGCTTGAACTCTAGGCCTTGATCGATGAACGAGCGAAGACCCTCTTTCGGTATCCACACCTTTGAATGAATCCAAGAACAATTTCTTGAAAATTGCTAGATCCTTTAAACCTTGGAATAATATTGAGAATATTATTGTGAATTTCTTTTGAGAATTTCGGTTAACCTTTTAGGGTTGACAGACTCTCATATTTATACTACATTAGTTTCCATATTTGAGTCCTAATCAAATTAGGAAACCAGTCTGTCAAAACCGCCTCAGGACCTGTTGTGTCGCACGACCACAAGAGGCACATGGCCTTGTTGTGTCGCACGACTTGACGAGGCTGATGAGGAATTTCTCAATCATTCTTCCAATGGTTTAATCAATTCATTTTAATTGTGTGACCCAAAAGGATTATATTATGTTGGCAATGAGCTCGAGCTCGATCACATCGACTCTCATAAGACATAAGCGGACTCTAGCAAGCCATTATGTCTACCCAAATAATATAACGTAAGAGTTCACGTTTCCAATGGTACACTTCCATTTTTCCCTTTGTCTCACAATGTTATATTGAACACAAGTCATGGTCCTCGTCAACTTGTCTTTGTTCAATGCTTTCTCGATCTTGAGTATAATGATAATCCAATCGCATTGGGGTATGGCCATACACTTTCATCATTATCACTCATCGAGGGGCCCAAGCAAAACATCTCTCTTCCGAGGGACAAATTCCATCTTGAATTATCATCCTTCCCATCATGAATCTGATCATGCCAAAAATAGTCTTTATAAATATCGTGTTAAAATATCGTTTGACTAAAATCAAACATGACTTTCATCATATGTAACGTCGTGATAATCTCAGGTCTAGGGACTAAATGAAGTGACCATATGAGATTTAATTATGACATTTGACCATGACATAAATCTCATACGGGTCAAGTCCAGTCACTTGTTCTCTAACAAGTACCCATAAATTCAATGTGCATCTCTATGCATATAATCATCATATGATTATCCATTAACATTTATACTAATTATTCTCATAATAATTAGGGACGGAGATTATTATAAACAAACATGCAAAACATATAATAATCAAATGATAAACTTCTCATATAATAATAAATAATGTCAACATATAAGTCTATCAAACATAGGCCTAGGGCATAACACTAATAGTCTCCCACTTGTACTAGGCCCAATCTCCCATGTCGAATACCCATGGACCTAACATGACCATCATGCTTAGCTTGCGGGAGAGCCTTAGTTAATGGGTCCGCCACGTTGTCATCAGTGTCTACTCTGCATATCTCTCTAATAATGTGGAAACGTCGAAGTATGTGTTTGGATCTCTGGTGTGACCTTGGATCCTTTGCTTGTACAATGGCACCGTTGTTGTCACAGTAAAGTTCAATAGGATCTCTGATGCTTGGAACGACTTCCAAATCACTAATGACCTTTTTGATCCAAACGGCTTCCTTAGCTGCATCAGATGCCTCTATGTACTCAGCTTCGGTTGTAGAATCAGCTTTGCTTGGAACTTTTCCAACTCACAGTGCCTCCATTCAGCATAAACAAAAATCCAGACTGCGATCTGAAATCGTCCTTGATGGTTTGGAAGCTAGCATCTGTGTAGCCTTTCACTACAAGATCTTCTTCCATTCCTCCAAAGACCAAGAATACATCCTTAGTTCTTCGTAAATACTTGAGGATGTTCTTGACTGCTATCCAATGTGGTTCGCCGGAATCTGATTGGTACCTACTCGTCATGCTAGAGCACACGAGACATCGGGTCTAGTACATAACATAGCATACATGATAGACCCAATTGCCGAAGCATATGGAATACCATTCATTCTCTTTCGCTCATCATTAGTCTTAGGACTTTGATTCTTGCTAAGAGATATACCATGTAACATTGACAAGTTTCCCCTTTTAGAATTTTCCATTTGGAATCTTCTAAGAACCTTGTCAATGTAAGTACTTTGACTTAAACTAATCATCCTCTTGGATCTATCTCTATAGATCTTGATACCAAGTATATATGCAGCTTCGCCCATATCTTTCATTGAAAAGCACTTTCCCAACCAAGACTTGACAGTCTGTAGTGTAGGAATGTCATTTCCAATGAGTAAGATATCGTCGACATACAACACTTAAAATAGTGCTACGCTCCCACTAATTTTCTTGTATACACAAGGTTCATCTTCATTCTTGATAAAGCCAAACTCCTTGATTGCTTCATCAAAACGTAGATTCCAACTCCTAGAAGCTTGCTTCAATCCATAAATAGATTTCTGCAATTTACATACCTTGTTAGAATTTTCTGGACTGACAAAACCTTCACGTTGTATCATGTATACATCCTCAATTAACTTCCCATTAAGGAAAGCTGTTTTGACATCCATTTGCCATATCTCATAGTCATAAAATGCGGCTATGGCAATTAAAATTCTAATAAACTTAAGCATAGCTACAGGCGAAAAGGTTTCATCATAGTCGATGCCATGAATCTGCCTATATCCCTTAGCTACAAGCCTAGCCTTATAGGTGTGCACCTTCCCATCCATGTCGGTCTTCTTCTTGAAGACCCATTTGCACCCTATGGTTTTTACAACTTCGGGTGGATCAATCAAGTTCCAAACTTGATTATCAGCCGTGGATTGTAACTCGGACTTCATGGCTTCTTGCCATTTTTCCGAATCAGGAGCGGACATCGCCTCTTGATAGCAAGTAGGTTCATCGTTTTCGATTAACTCCACTTCATCACTTTCCGTAAAGAGAAATCCATATCTCTCGGGTTCGGATCGTGACCTACCACTTCGGCGAAGAACTTGTGCATCTTGAACCGGTTCCACAACTACTTGTGAACTTGGTTCAGTCTCTACCATTGGTTCAATGTTGTTTTCGGGTTCTCGAATTTCTTCGAAATCTATTTTACTCCCACTGATTCCTTTGCGAAGAAACTCCTATTCTAAGAAAGTACCATTTCGAGCAACAAACACTTTGTTCTCGTTTCGGTTGTAGAAATAGTATCATTTGGTTTCCTTAGGATAACCCACAAAAACACATTTATCACACTTAGGTGCTAGCTTGTCAGAAGTTAACTTCTTGACATATGCATCGCAATCCCAAATCTTTATGAAAGACAAACTAGGTTTTCTTCCATGCCATATCTCATATGGGGTCTTTTGAACCGATTTGGTAGGAACTCTGTTTATAGTGAAAGCAGCAGTTTCTAGTGCATGTCCCCAAAAGGATAAAGGAAGTTCAACTTGACTCATCATAGAACGAACCATGTCCAACAAAGTTCTATTCCTCCTCTCAGACACACCATTCCATTGTGGTGTTTCGGGTGGAGAGAGTTCTGAAATGATTCCACAACTCTTAAGATGACTGTCAAATTTTTGGCTCAAATATTCACCACCTTGTGAATGTGCGCTCGCCCAAAATTGGTTTCCGGTTTAAATGAAAAGAAGGAGTCGCCACGCCGTTTTAAGAGGAAACATTGAAAACCTTTTGTTTAGAGAGAAAACATGAGTTCGGAGGTCAGGTTACGTGTTGGGAAGAACCGAGAGTTCACCCAACACGCCTCGTCCGTAGACGAGTCTTTCAATCAGAAACATCCAAGTAAATCCAAAGTGTGTGCAAATATTGATAATAAACAAAGTGTGATAAAATGCATCTTATTAATTATGGAACGAGAATTACATATTGTGAGCCCATTATTTAGGGAGGCCACATCCCTGATACAAACAATCTAAAACAGATTACAAAGGAAAAAGGGTCTCTGCAGATGGGTCATGTATGTCGCATGACACATCGCACCCGATGACCACATGTGTCGCGTGACACGGGATCACTTGGAGACGAAGGTGTCGCGTGACACATATGAGCCATCTGCGAAACTTAACAAGATGAACACGGAATCAACGAAGCTATACGAGATCTAATCAATTAGCTGAATTACGAATGGAAAATAGAAACAACACTAAATCGACCCCGGGAGTGTGGATATGAGTAGATCCACACCCCCTTGGGGTTCAAACACCAAATCCAATCAAATGATCAACAATATAAGCTCAATTGCTGATTATTCGGATTAAACGAGAGATTGCGATTGGGATTCAGTAATCCAGATAGCTAGGATCTGATTACTGAATCCAAACAAAATTAAATGCTAGAATTATGAGAAATTAAGCAAGAGAGAGAGAGAGACTGGGTTTAAGGAATCGTTACCCTTGTTGCTTCCACGAATTCTATATCCAGTCAGATATAGAACCCTTCAATTCGTCACCTCTGATCTGGAAGGATTGATGTAAGGGGTTCAATTGGTGTGGCTTGAGAATTGGGTTTGGATGGGAATGGAATTGGTTAGTTTGAAGGTAGGAGAGAGAGGTTTGTGTTTGGAGAGGTTCGTTCTGTTGCAAATCCTGTGAGTAACAATAGGCTAAAGTTGGGATCCTTTTATGAGAGGGGAGGGTCTTATTTATAGGCTGCGGTTAGGTGCCTTAGTATGTCGCACGACCTTACGCGTCCTCTTTCCATGCCTCAAGGCGTCGCGTGACACAAGGTGGCTCAACCGCTTTTGGCGCCAAAAACCGGTTTACGGAACATTCGGGAAAATACCCCGAAAGGTCAACGGGTTTTATTCCCGAGGGTCCTTTGGCATGAATAATGTACCAAAGGTACTTCCTTCGCGGGAAACTCATGGAACGTTTCCGGAAGTCTCGGGATAGGCCGGGAATTTACCAAAACGGCCCCTAAATGCAATTTTATTATATTAAAATGCATCTAAAAGGTTGCGAATTGGATTGGCGTACTTACGAGCCCTCGGCAACGTCACTTTTGGAAAAAGTGGGGTTGTCGATAAAATAAGACCCAATCCCAATGAGCATCAAGGGATAAGGTGAAGGGCTAGAAGGGTAAAAAAAGGAAAGATGGGTTTGGACCTTTACGAGAAAGGATTCCTACGTATCCCTTAAACAAGGGAATCGAAGCCAAATCGTAGTTCGGAATTACCAAATCAAAATCATAAGCAAGGAAAGGGAGTAGAGACGTATCTTCATACCTTTCTTTGTGCTTACTGTGGTTTTACGAGGGATCGGTATTACGTGGTCGGATGGTTGCTTCCTTTCGCCGGGTTGTAGGCTTGCGGAGGGTCTCATGCCGCAACTGGTACTTTGCAGTAGGCTGCCGGGAGTATTACGCTATCGCTGGCGACGAGTTGTAGGCTATAGGAGGGTCTCATGCTGCAACGAGGTCTTGTGGATGCCGGGGTCTCATACCACTTCTCTCATGCGGGATAGTTGCCGGAGGGTCTCACACTATTCTTTGCTTCTTCTCGTGGATGCGGAGGGTCTCATTCCACTTCTCTTTTGCGGGGTAGTTGCCGGAGGGTCTCACGCTACTGCTTTGCTTCTCTTCGTGGATGCGGAGGGTCTCATACCACTTCTTCTTCTTCTTTCTTTGGGGATGAGTATAGGCTGCCGGGGTCTCATGCTATCTCTTTTACGCTCTGTTGGGGATAAATGTAGGCCTTGAGGGTCTCACGCTACTTCTCTTGCTCTGCTATTTGTTCTTTGCTAAGTATAGTTTGCCGGGGGACTCGCGCTATCTCCGTTTTTACGTTCTTTCGATCTTTGTGGATGCGAAAGGGACTCATTACCACCTTACGCTTTTGTTGTTGATGAATGTAGGCGCGAGGGTCTCACGCTAATTCTTTGTTCTTTTTTTTTTTTGTTGGACGGTCTTTGCTTGATTGCCGCTTTTCTTTGGTGTCCTTAGCTTTTCTTGGGCATTTGGGGACTCTGCTTCTTTCTTGTGCCTCGAGGCTATTGGTTTTACGGAAATTTGTTCTTCAATCAGGGAATTCTTGTTTTCGGGGATTGGTTTCTTTTCGTGGAAATTTGTTTGTTTTGTTGAGCTCTTCTTGGTGTCATAGATGCACGTGCCATTTTGCTTTTTCCTTTCTTCTCCAGGTTTAGTCGGAGGGCCGGTCTTCGGGACTCAATTGATTATTGTACTGCGGGGTAAAACAACATATGCCGGCGCTACGCCTAAACAAGCCTATCTTGTTAGCAAAGATTAATGTATGTTAGCTTGGTTTGTGCGAGTACATGCATTCAGGAAAGCGAACGCAATTATTGGGTTAAAGGTCGGCTTTGTCGGGTTTATATATGGGGTTTTGGGATTGTTCCGGTAGGTGTGTATAGCAGGGGTCCTCTCCCGTGTATTTTTAGGGGTATGTGTATGAGGGTAAGGGGTGTGTTATGGCGACGGCGAGTCGGAAAATGCTGCAGGGTAACCTCTGCGAGGCTTTTCCACCTTGTCTGCTCTCGGCCAAAGTATGTCGCCCGACATGTTATGTCTGTTATGTACTGTTACGTCGCACGGCGAGGAGGCTCGTAACGAGGCCCTTCAAAAGTCGGTCTAGGCTTCATTACTGAGCTTGTCTTCTTAGTAGAGAAACCCGGCTGACCCTTATTTGGCGGATAAGCGATTCCTTTGGTCAAGGTGATACTTTTGGCTGCAATGGAACATCATAGCAAGGAGGTTGCTTCCGGGAGTGTCAATTTCATCGGGACTTCATCGAAATTTGGGGATTTCATCGAGGCATCATAGAAATATTATCGATAAGCGGTACAGTATGCCTTGCATTTGGTCCTTGAAAGATTGGAGGGTTGGCCAGGGATTTGCTTGGCTGCATCCACCTTACGGGATTCCGAGCGCCATGTATTCTCTTTGTCATACAATTATCGACCCCAACTATGGAAGACTTTAGGGCGTTGACGAGGCTTGGGTAAGGCGGCTCTTGTAGCATTCCCAGAGACGGTCGGTTGGTTGAGGAACGGCTATCGACTTTTTATCTCTGCTGCGGATCGGGTATTGCCTATGATTAAGGTGATGGGTCCATAGATTTGACTCGGATGGCTAGGTTGCGTCTGTCCCGTCTGAGTTGTTTGACCTTTCTACCTCTCTGGATATGTTTATCTTGTTCACCTTTGTCGGCTTACTATTTTTGCGGATATGCCGGAGTCTGCTCAAGCACTTTGTTGGAGATTGTTAGGCAAATGAGGGGTGGCAGGGGTATAGATTCTCGTCAAATTCGTTACGGCGAGGAGATGGATGTTGTACCCTTTATTCTTTGTTTGAGACTTATCACGGTATTGACGAGGCTAGCGGGGATCGGACTTCATGGGAGCGAGCGGCCCGGCTTATTATCTCTGTGGTTCTTTGAGAGGTTACGCTTGATCGGACCATTACCGGAAGGTCGGACGGCAATGCCACAGGTGACTCGGCCACGTGGTGGTGAGGGACGAGGTTCTTGATAGTTGGCGAGATGAGGTTGTCGCGGTGCGAGACCAGCGATACGAGCTTTTAGTTCTGCACGGAATATACGAGACCATGAGAGATATTCGGGATGGATCGGTAGTAGTCCGGTTGCACGGTTTGCATGTATCCTCTTTACGTGTCCCATCATTGGTGAGCGAGGCAGGTATAGGTACCCTCGGCGGATCATCAGAGCTTTGAGGAGGGCGGTGGCGATCTTGTTCCGATGTCCATGGCCAAGGCCCCGAGCTATACGGTTTTTCGAGATCTTTTACGGAGGGCTTTCTTCCCACTCGTGTGCTCCTTCGGCGGTCTAGAGGATTTACATTTCGACCACGAGTATACGGATTGGTATGAGGAGCATCGGGGTTACGTGCGGCTAGCTATAGAGACTCGCCGCGGGAATACTTGGGAGCGAGACTCTGTCCGGTAGAACTCTCGAGAGATATAGAGGCACGAGGAAACCCGAGACAATGTTGCAGCGATCTTTGTGATGACTATGAGAGGCAAGAGATCCGGAGGGCTGCTTTAAGAAATGATCCCGAGAGATGAGAGCTCGCGAGAGGCGTTGCGGCAAGAGAGGATTGCTAGGGGCGCCTTGAGGGAGGCGAGTGCGATTGAACCGCCGGCGCGCATTATTCTGAATTGGGACGGGCTCAAGCGGCTTGTTTGATATTCCTAAGCTAAAGACCTCCGGGGACCGAGAAAGAGGAAGGATAGAGGAGCGGAGTCGGGAGCGGGGACGAGCCTCTAGACACACATTTTCCTTTTATTTTGAGAGACTCGAGACTCTTTTGCTTTATGTTTTGAGAGTAGGAATTATACGTATGAGGCGAGTACCCTTTGATTACTTAATGCGAGAGCAGAATAGATGTTATCAATGTTTTCTTTTATTCGTAATGAGTCTTTTTGAGTCAAAAGGTAGGCCGTGCTTGAACTCATCAACAAGAATATTAACTCGAAATGATCCTTTGAAAAGCCTTGGGGTTTGTAATCAAACGCATTTTGGTAGAAAGAGAGATTTTGCGGCGGTTTTAGACCGAACCACAAGTGGTTGCCTACGTTCCCCTTTTGTAAGAGAACTAAGGGGCTCGGGTCTCCGTAGTTCGACTCAATTGACTTTAGTGTTTAAGAAAGGGGAAGATAGAAGGGAAATGGTGCAACCCTGTTTTTACCTAGACCGCCCTCTTTTGGGTTTTCGGTCTAGTTGGGTATATTCTTTAGCATCGGGCGCGTCCCTTATTTTTGCATGGATTGCCTTTTGAGAGGTTTTCGGTCTCATGCAGGACAATTTTGTTGCGCCTTTATTTATCATCATTTTTTATTTTTTATTTTTTATATTATTTTTTATTTTTTTTTTAGAGGGGAAAGACTCGATCATACAAAATACCTCCGCAACTTGTCGCCGTTGACGGGGTGCGAAAATGGGTTGCCATCCAAGTCGGCAGTTGCATAGCTCCTCAGGAGAATACTTTCTTTACTAAAAACGGTCCAACCCAAATGGGTGCCCATTTGCCCAAGCCTTTGCTTGCGATTTGAGGGCTTCATCTTAAGAACCGGATCACCGACTTTGATATCCACAGGTTTCACTTTCTTATCAAAAGCACGGGCCATTCTTCTGGTATGCCTGTTATGCTCCATGGCTTTTAGTCTTCGTTCATCTAGTAGATCCGGCTCATTATATCGACTTTGGAGCCATTCGATCTCGTTCGCCTCATTCTCGAGCAAAACCACGAGGGAAGGAATCTCTAACTCGATGGGCATTACGGCCTCCATTCCGTAGGTCGGGCGTATGGGGTTGCGCCGGTGGCGGTTCGGATTGAAGTGCGATAGCCCCATAATGCTAAATGCGGCTTTTACGGCCAATCTCGTCCTCGCTCGGCCATCTTCTTTATGATTCTCTCCAAATTCTTATTGGCGGCTTCAACGGCGCCGTTTGTGCTGTGGCTTTGTATGGTGAAGATTTGTGGCGTTTGACTCGGTATTCGGTGAGCAACCGATCGGTTTCTCCCTCAAAATGGGTTCCATTGTCGGAAATAATCTCGTTTGGGACTCCATAGCGACAGAAAATCTGCTCCTTTATGAATCGGGCAACTTTCTTGGCGGTGAGCACTTTATAAGACGCGGCTTCTACCCATTTTGTGAAGTAATCCACGGCCACTAATACAAATGCATGCCCATTGCTCCCGGGCGGAGAAATCTTCCCAATGACATCAATACCCCATGTTGCGAAAGGCCACGGAGTTGTCATACGGTATAAGTCGTGAGGAGGGATGTGGTTCGGATTGGAGAATCGGCGGCATTTATCACAAGTCCGCACGAAATGGATGCAATCTGTCTCCATAGTGATCCGAAGTAACCCGGCTGATGATGCTATGCATGAGAGATCGAGCGTTCATATGAGGTCCGCGAGCACCGTTGTGAACGTCTTCCATTACTCTTTGAGCCTTTTCTTTCTTACGTCTGAGTAGGAGCGGACAACCTTCCCTTTTCTTCCATAATTCATTGCCGAGTATGACATATTGTCTTGAGTCTCTTTAGGGCTGCAAGCTCTTGGCATGTACTCTTTTTGAATCTCCTTCTTGGTCCACGGGAAAGGATGCTTCCCCATACTTGAGGTATTGAAAGATGCGATTGTACCACGGTTCACTGACAGTCTCGATCTCAATCTCACAACAATATGCAGGATTTTCTCTTCTACCGACCCTGAATGGCTTGATTGATTTACCTTCTGGGATTTCCACCAAAGAGGCTAAAGTAGCTAGAGCATCTGCGAATCTGTTCTTGTCTCGCGGTAGAAGCTGGAATGATACTTCCTTGAATTGGCCGACGAGTTACGCGATGTAAGCATGGTATACGGAGGCATGGGTCTATAATTTTCCATTTGTTGGCGGCACAGTTGATTATCAATTGGGAATCACCGAACACTTCCAATTCTTCCACATGTCGCTCAAGGGCAGCTTCTAGACCGGCTATGCAAGCTTCGTACTCATTTGCATTGTTAGTAACCGAGAAATTCAACTTGATTGCTATGGGAGTATGCATGTCGTTTGGGTCTATTAAAACCATCCCAATGCCATTTCCTTTCTTGTTAGGCTGCTCCATCAAAGAATAAGCGCCACTTGTTTCCGCTTTCTATAGCGAGGATCCCTTCATCACGGAAACTGGAGATCCGGCCCTTGATCTTACATCTTGGGAATTGACCAACAGTCGCTAATGCTGTCCTTTTATTGATTTACGGATCACATATTTGATGTCGAATTACGCAAGAAGAAAGTCCATTTTGCCAACTTTGGTGGAGATGTTTCCTCTGTCACCTTGGAATAGATATACGATCGGGTCCATCTTGGAGACTAAGTGTACGGTGTGGGATAGCATATAGTGTTTTAGCTTTCCGACCACCCGTACCAAAGGCTGCGCAAGTTTTCTCGAGGGCGAGTAATTCACTTCACTCCCTTGGAATTTACGGTGACGAAATAAATGGCATTCTCAACCTTTGAATCCTTCTTTTCTTGTGCTAGCATAGCCCCGGTGGGTGTGTACGCGTGGATCGAGATATAGAAGTAAAGGCTTGTCTCCGTGAGGTGGGCGAGAGAATAGGAGGATTGACAAGATAGGCTTTGATCCTCTTAAAAGCTAGTGGCATTCCTCGTTCCAAACCACTTCTGGTTCTTCTTTAGCAGCTTGAAGATCGGCTCACATATGGTGGTCAATTGGTTGGCGAACTGGCGATGTATTGCGGGCGACCCATGAATCCTTTTACTTGAGACCCATGAATCCTTTTACTTGAGACGGTTACGGGTGGCTTCATTTCAATGATTGCCTTAACCTTCTGGGATCTATTTCAATGCCGCGCTCGGTGACCATGTATCCCGAACTTTACCTCGAATAACCCCAAATGTACACTTGGTGGGTTCGGTCTCATGGAGTGCTCTCGGAGTCTGTTAAAGAATTTCCTCAAATCAATGAAGTGCTTTGTCCGTCGACCCTTTCGAATGAATAATCATGTCATCTACATACACTTCAATCTCTCTGTGGATCATGTCGTGGAAAAGGGTAGTGGCTTGCTCTTTGATAAGTAGCCCGGCGTTCTTCAAACCAAATGGCATTCTTGTGTAACAATAAGTACCCCACGGAGTTGTAAATGCCGTCTTGTCTTGATCCTCTTGACCATCTTAATCTGGTTATAACCCGCAAAACCATCAACGAAAGACTTGACCTCAAAGTTCGCGGTTGCATCCACTAGCATATCAATGTTGGGCAAGGGAAGTCATCTTTAGGACTAGCCTTATTGAGGTCTCGGAAATCCACGCAGAGACTCGAACCTTTCCATTTGCTTTGGTGGCTGTCACAATGTTGGCCAACCAAGTTGGATATTCAATTACTTTGATGAAGCCTACCCGTAGGAGCTTTTCAATTTCTTCTTTCACTTGTAAGGACCATTCGGGTTTTATCCGCCTCAATTTACGCTTGGCGGCTTAATTTACGGATCCACAGGTATTCGGTGTTCCACAATAGAAGCATCCAAATTTCAAAGCATATCTTTGTAGGACCAAGCGAACACATCCATGAATTCTTTGAGCAACTCAATCAAAGCGACCCGCTCATCTCGGAGAAGAAGCTACCAATCTGCGTTTCTTTGGGTTCTTGATTTGTTCCCAGGTTCCTTGTTGTTAATACCTCATCGGCGACTTGGGCCCGAGCTTTCCTTTTGTTCGCAAGCCTGTTTTGAATCTTTTTCTAAAAATTGTTCATCGATTAAGTCTGCATTATTTTCAATTGAATTAGGCTTAATTATTTTTAAATCTTGATGATTATTTTTTGTTAAGCATTCAATTTTTAGATTGGCAATCACGGGGTACTAAGAAAGATCAACCACTTTATTCAAAGCAAAGGGGAATACAGTGTTTACAACTCGAAGACGGTCTTCTATCGTGAGGACATTAGACCGGTTAGAAGACTCAAATTCTATAACAAGAGACTCGGGAGACTGACTCAAGACACAGGGGATGAATTTAGACTTGGAGGGACAAGGACGAGGTTTGAGCCCTAGCTTTTCAATCATAGTCTCCCTGTCGGCGACCGGTCCTCGGAACGAAGTCCAATTCACCGCAGCGGTCCTTCTGCGGCGGTCTCACTTGACTAGCTCCACAGCAGATTCTTTCTCGAATTCTAGCATAGCTACCACCTCACTATCGGAGGAAAAGTCAATCGAGATCATTCGGCTCCTTAGCACCATCTCTCATTTCGCCAAAGACGTACCGCTTCCGGGCTCGCGGCCCCTCGCTCTTCAAACAAATCGCCAACTCCCCATCAATATACGCGGGGGTCAGCACGCGAATTTTACATATTGTGGGCTCATCCAGAACAAGCTTTTCAAAGCGATTCTCATATTCGGGTCCCCGAAGTGGTAGGCTGCTCTCGTAGGTGGCGGTCACACCTTGCCTTTTGGGCAAACTATCAAACATTTCTTTTACCGGATTCTTGCTATTGGCGAACCTCTGGATCGTCTTCATTCTTTCTTCCATTGGAATCGGCCTTGGCTCGGGACAAACAAACATATCCCCATCCTTTCGACAAAGTGCTTATTCGGAGACCAGCGTACGGGCGCATTTCGGGCTTCTTGTACTTTCTACCGGCTGGCGAGGTCATCTTTTCTTTGAAAGCCTCGGTTTTGTCATACACCTTATCTTCCTTAGTCACAAAGCATACCCCAGACCTTGCCTATTTCTCTTAGCCGCTGGCAAGACAAGCCTACACGGTCCCCGTTGGCATTTTCCCGGCCCTGCACTGTGGATATAGCTCATACCTTTTAGCATTTTCAACACAGGAGAAATCTTGTCTCGAAGATGTCGTCAGATCTATGGTACGTACTTACCCCCTTAGGCTTCTCAATTGTGAATCCGCTTGAGCATTGGATTTTCTTGGTCGAGTTTGATCTCCATTACGGTAAGGTATTTGCGCCGGTTTCTCCGATCGTAACACTATCACCATAGATGGTTGTCGGCACCCCTTCTGCACAAACTTTAAACATTGGTGAAGCGTGGAAGCTACGGCTCCAATCTCGTGGATCCGGGGTCTACCCAATAATGCCGAGAATGTAACAGGAATGTCTATAACCCGAAACTCTACCATCATCTCTTTACCTCCAAACATCGATTAAGGGAGACTATCCCCAACACACGCCCGGGATGTCAAATCGTAAGCCTTTATGGTCACGGTTAAATGGTTTAAGGTTCTGCGCGTTGATGTCCAACATACTCATCATTTTGGCGGGAGCACATTCATAGCCGACCCATTATCTATCAACACATGGGGAATCCGCCGTCCCTCCAGAGGCACCGTAATGTGTAAGGATTCGTTATGTTTCGCACCGTAAGGTGCAAGTCAAGATGCTTGAAAGTAATGATATTCCCATACCGAGCCGTTCCAATCAACCGACATGCTTCGTCCTGGGGTAGCGTTGACGGATACCTTCGTCTTGGACAAAGCTTCTTCCAATTTTAACTTGTGAGGGTAGGAGGATGTAAGTAGGGACCACAAAGAAATATCGGCTTGCGTTCTTTTCAACCGTGTCGCATCGGGTCTTCCCGAACTTCTTCGTCTAGCCTCGTGAGGATTCCGAGAGGACCGAGGGTTAGAGCTCGCAACCGCTTTACCTTTCTCGAATGGATCCGGATTATTTACTCCCAACATTCTTCCCGAGCGAGTCAATGATTAACTTCTTCTTTGTTTATCAACCACGAACTCTTTGCTAGCTTCCTTGAGTTCTCGCTAACGTGAGCGGGACAGGTGATTGCTGTATGGCCAAGCTGCTTGTCGTATCTCATTGATGGTCAAGGGTGCTTCCCAACTAGCTGCTATTCTGAGTTCCTCCAAGGAAATTGGGGATTCTCTAGGAGTCATTGAAGATATAGCATTAACGATCAAGCGTTCTTCGTAATCATCAAGTTCAACAATATTATTCACATCATGTAAATCATCGAGATACAGAACATAACAGAAGTTATCTTTCATTTCATCAGAAAAGGAGATTACATCAGTTTCGACCTCATTACAACCATTGCTATCATTCCCAACTACGGGTTCCCCAAATTCTAATACATTAACAAAATAATCATTCTCAAAGTCAATAAGGTTCACATTGTTGTTTGGCAGAGGATTGTTGACAATATTCGGGCGAGGAGATTTTTCTATTTTCTTATCATCCACTAAGCCCTGGATTATCTTCTTGAGAGTTACGCAGGAGTTCGTAGTGTGCCCCGGAAATTGGTGAAAACGGCAATACTTGCTAGCATCCATATGAGGATTAGGGCGAGCAGGACTGTAGTTCTCCAATGGCTTGATCATGCCAGTTCGTAACAAACCGTTGAAAACTTCCTCTGTTGACATACCCAAATCATCAAATCGCGGTTGTGGCCTAGGTGGAAGCCTCATCACATTCTGCACATTGTTACCTCCCTTTTGAAGATTGTTGATACTATTGTCTTTGGCCGGCTCTCTT
Organism: Adenophora triphylla var. japonica; assembly: GCA_022495995.1. Classification (NCBI taxonomy): domain Eukaryota; kingdom Viridiplantae; phylum Streptophyta; class Magnoliopsida; order Asterales; family Campanulaceae; genus Adenophora; species Adenophora triphylla. The sequence continues at coordinate 159,801 of JAFEMH010002149.1, read as the reverse complement.
CCTCTTGGCGCCATCGCTGAGACAGGATTGGATGCACGATATCGGTAACCTCCACCACTGCTGTTGTTACTGGTGTTTGCACTTGGAGTTTGGTTGAACAGTCTATTCTCACTCCTTGCTCCCATTCCCACCATCTCTCGCAGATATGGGTACCATCCTTTCCCAATGGCTTCCCTAAGCGCTGGCTTAACACATGATAGGAAGATGTCCTTTTGGTCTTGGAGGGGGATTGGCTCCGATAACTCGTTGAGCTTAGCATTCCAACGTTTGTAGAATTCCGTGATTGACTCATCCGACTTCTGGATAGTTCCTACCAAATCATCCCGGGTAGTGCGCCATTCCAAATTACCCTTGTACTTTTCCAGGAAGGCTTCTGTTATCTGGCTCCAAGTAGTACGGCATTCTTGCTTCAGAGCTAAAAACCATGTAAGTGCCGATCCTTTCAAGGTTAGGTGGAAGTGGGAAGCCATGAATTCGGGAGTGCAGCCCATTGCCCCCATTGTCATCACATAAGTGTCTATATGCATCTTCGGACAGGCGGTACCATCAAAGTCTAGCTTGGGCATCTTAAACTTGTGCGGCAAAGGTGTCACTTGGGCGGGATCCATGACTTTAAGACCACTAGAACCCACGGTCAATTTGTCAATCTGTTGCTGCATCTGTTTCAGCAAAGCAGTCACTTCCGGTGCCAAACTTGAAGTCTGAGGAACTGCAGGAGCCACCGTTGACGACGGTATTGGGAAATCAGAATTAGGTCCCACGGGCAAAGCGGTTGGTGGGAGACCAAAAGTACTAGGAATTCCAATATTGCTGTCCAACAAGCTAATCGGGCTAGGAATCTTGTTTCCATACATATCATAACCGTTGAATTGCCCACCGGGGTTCTGGGAGCCGTATTGTGCCGACGACCTCTATACCGACCAAGAGAAGATAATCCCGAGCCGACACACGGAGCCGAGTATGGGGTAGAACCATAAATATGCCGAGTAAGGGTGGAACACACCGCTGGTTGAGAAAAGCCGTCTTGAGTCCGGAACCGCGGGTACCTTGAGACACCGTCCCGAACTATCTGATTTCCTGAGAGCCGGTACTGACCATTCTGCTGAACACCATACTGAACACCCTGATAACCATCTGGATACACACTGTACTGAGGCTGGGAAAAACTGGTTCGAAACTGAGGTCCATGCTGAAACTGTGGCATTGGAGCATTAGGAGTTGGAGAAGCAGTGAGATCAAAGAAATTCGTAGGCCGACCGTCATTTCTGCTGACACCTTGCTGGATGACCTGGCTATACCCTTGAGAAGATGGGGGAATGAGTCTTCCTTGGTCACTTGCCACCACCCCTGGAGAAGCTACTTGATCAGATCGCGGAACATAGCTCACTGGGGGAGGCATCGTATTGTAGCTAGGCTGGGTTGGCTGAGCAGGTGAAGCGGATCCGATTTCATTATGGCTATCTTCCGTAATCTCTTCGTAGGAACCATCCTCCCGACGAAGTACCGCAATCCCTTTGGCTCTCATAGCTTCCACGAAGCGGTTGTGAGCTTCTTCTTCACGAGCCTTGGCATTTTGAACTAAGAGACAAGCCTCACGCTCCCGAGCTAGAGCGGCTTCCAGCATCACCCTCAATTCTTCCGTAGTCATCTCATTCAAACCCGTCTGACCCACTCCACACCGAGCCTCCAGCCGACCGAGCAGTAAAAACATCTCCATTGCCGGCCATTTCTGATTCCAAACCAACTGACACTGCTTGCACATGGACCAAACGACCTCCCGAGACGGATGAGCGGACCCAACTCGCCGTAGCTGCAGGTGTAGAGAGGGGTTTATAAGGTGTTTGAAGGGAAATTTTTGAGTAACGGGAGAGGGAAAGAAACGGGACAGACTCGCACAAACACAAATTTATTTATGTTCAAGTATAAATTAGTCTTTTAAATCCTAAATACAGTTGGGAAAGGATAAGCCTTTATTCATGCTAACTATACCTCGGGGAAACCTAATGACGCAACGTTTGAATTACATCAAATGCTTTGTTTTGAAACGTATAGTAGGTAATGATACCTAACCAAACCCTAACATCTTTATGGAACGAAAAGGTTTGTCCAAATTTCTAAGGAAATTTGGGCAGCATAACGGGTCTTTTCGAAGAATTTCGAAGAAAAATCCGGCATGACCTCTCGTCGGTACATGTTGGCAATGCGGCATGATCTCTCGTTTAGAACACGCCACGGGAGTGACATGTCCCCACGTGAAATCATGTTGCATTTGGCAACATGCCCACAAGGTGCGAGGTTTTGGGAGAAGGTACAAGGACCTATACTACTTTTCAAAAACAATTCATTTTGTTGTAATTAAAACATTGTATCGAAAACCAACCGTGGGTAAGGTTTAGTGTGGTGCCACCTATAACGCACTAGGGGTTTAGGTTTGATTTCAGGCGCTCAAGCGTAGGCGAATTTCATGGCCGTCCGCGATGCCGTCAATCGCACCCGAGGTTTCTAAATCTAAGTGATGTAGTGTGCAGATGACTATATTCCTTTATTTACAATTTTTCTTTTTTTTTTTTATTTATTATTTTTTTTAGAAAGGAAAAAAAAAAAACAACACACACCCTCACACAGATAAACAGGGAACAACAATCAATTGAGTCACGCTTGATCCAAGGGACTGCCCTCAAACCAGTCTTCTGAAGTTATGTTCAGTGGCCACCCTTTGTCGCGTGACACAGGACAACCAGAGACAAAGGTGTCGCACGACCTGGATGGTCACTGAACCAGCAGCTCTTCAATCATCAAATCAGCCCCTGTTTTACCATAGCCAGAGCAACACACAAGTACTAATGCACAAGAAAGAATGGCCACAAGCACAAAGGGCTCACAAGTTCCATAATCAACAAGATGTATGAATCACAAATGATTATCAAATAATGCACACAAAATGGATGTATTGGATGTTTTGACTAAACAAAAGCTTGACCCACTCAACACTTGAAAAACAGGTTTTCAAGTGACATTCCCCAGCGGAGTCGCCACTGAATGTGCGCTCGCCCGAAATTGGTTTCCGGTTTAAATGAAAAGAAGGAGTCGCCATGCCGTTTTAAGAGGAAACATTGAAAACCTTTTGTTTAGAGAGAAAACATGAGTTCAGAGGTCAGGTTACGTGTTGGGAAGAACCGAGAGTTCACCCAACACGCCTCGTCCATAGACGAGTCTTTCAATCAGAAACATCCAAGTAAATCCAAAGTGTGTGCAAATATTGATAATAAACAAAGTGTGATAAAATGCATCTTATTAATTATGGAACGAGAATTACATATTGTGAGCCCATTATTTAGGGAGGCCACATCCTCGATACAAACAATCTAAAACAGACATAAAGGAAAAGGGTCTCTGCAGATGGGTCATGTATGTCGCATGACACATCGCACCGGTGACCACATGTGTCGCGTGACACAGGATCACTTGGATACGAAGGTGTCGCGTGACACATATGAGCCATCTCGCGTAAAACTTAACAAGATGAACACGTAATCAACCGTAAAGCTATACTGCATCTAATCAATTAGCTGAATTACGAATGGAAAACAAAAACAACACTAAATCGACCCCGGGAGTGTGGATATGAGTAGACCCACACCCCCTTGGGGTTCAAACACCAAATCCAATCAAATGATCAACAATATAAGCTCAATTGCACAGATTATTCAGATTAAACAGAGAGATTGCGATTGGGATTCAGTAATCCAGATAGCTAGGATCTGATTACTGAATCCAAACAAAATTAAATGCTAGAATTAATAGAAATTAAGCAAGAGAGAGAGAGAGATTGGGTTTAGGGAATCGTTACCCTTGTTGCTTCCACGAATTCTATATCCAGTCAGATATAGAACCCTTCAATTCGTCACCTCTGATCTGGAAGGATTGATGTAAGGGGTTCAATTGGTGTGGCTTGAGAATTGGGTTTGGATGGGAAGGGATTGGTTAGTTTGAAGGTAGGAGAGAGAGAGGTTTGTGTTTGGAGAGGTTCGTTACGCTGCAAATCCTGCAGAGTAACAGTAGGCTAAAATTGGGATCCTTTTATGAGAGGGGGAGGGTCTTATTTATAGGCTGCAGTTGGCTGCCTTAGTATGTCGCACGACCTTACGCGTCCTCTTTCCATGCCTCAAGCTGTCGCGTGAAACAAGGTACTTCCTTCGTGGGAAACTCATGGAACGTTTCCGGAAGTCTCGGGATAGGCCGGGAATTTACCAAAATGCCCCTAAATGCAATTTTATTATATTAAAATGCATCTAAAAGGTTGCGAATTGGATTGGCGTACTTACACCTTGATCAGATCAAAGTACTTTAATAGTTTTGCCAAGTTGGTTTTGCACCTCATTTTGAAATATTCAAAATATCTCAAACGATTCACTTATATGTTTCATTAGATAAACATATCCAAATCTACTATAATCATCAGTGAATGTTATGAAGTACCGAAATCCTCCCCTAGCATCGCTACTCATAGGCCCACATACATCGGTATGTATGAGTCCTAATAAGTCGCCCGCCCTTTCACCAGTTTTGGTAAATGGGTCCTTGGTCATCTTGCCAAGTAAACAAGGTTCGCATGTCTCATAAGATTCATAATCATGTGAGTCTAAAAATCCATCTTTGTGGAGTTTAGAAATGCGTTTCTCATTTATATGGCCAAGACGATAATGCCATAAGTAAGTATGGTTTACATCGTTGGGTTTAGATCTCTTATTAATGTTATAGATATCATTATCACGATTTTCAACATTAAGGATATAAAGGCCATTGAATGAGACAGCAGTACAATAATGCATATCACTCTTGTAAATGGAAATCTTCTTATCACATATAAAAAAATTAAAACCTTCATTATCCAAACATGAAATCGAAATAATATTCCTACTTAAAGCTGGAATGTAATAAAAATTGTTCAAAACAAGTATTAGTCCACTAGGTAAAGTAACTTCATAAGTTCCTACGGCTAATGCAGAAACTCTTGCTCCATTCCCCACACGTAGGTCCACTTCACCTTCTTCAAGCATCCTTCTGTTCTTTAGACCCTGCACATTTGAACAAATGTGAGTTCCACATCCGGTATTGAAATTGTCACGGCCTGAATCACAAGTGATATCCAAGGTGATAACAGCACCAACGATAGCACTTGGGATAGCACACACACACTTCAAAAATAAAACAATTTTGTAAAAGAGTTTACAGCGGAATAAAAACACCAAAATTATTTTTCTCAAGTTATATAAATATAACTTGATAGTGCCTCTTAAGCAAGACTTTATAATCACTATAAATGAATTTACAAAGCCGAAAATGTTCCCTATAGCTATAACAATTTGAGATCTATGGAACAAGAGATAAAGAACGGAACCCTATCCTAGCCTTCACACAACTTGATACCAATGTAATCAAGTGCGAAATTACAAGGGAGGAAGGATTAAAAGAACCAAACAAAGAACTCTATCTCTAAGCTTTCGAAGGTGTGAATGTGTTGGTGTAAATTGGAATATCTTCAAATGAAACCTTCCAAGCTTATTTATAGTCTTCAAATACTTGAAGGCTACTCAAATAACAGCCTTGGGGATGTATATGCACGTTGAGGGAGTGTAGGGAGAGTGGTTGAAGTTGTTCCTTAATTTTAGCTCCCACTTCCTCAATTGTAGCAACCAAGTTGATTTATCTCCAAGTCAAGCTTCCACGCCTTGTACTCCCAAGCTTTATCAACCTTGTACTCTTCTATAACTCAGCAACAACTCCTTGACCAAGTCTCCACATGTTTTAATTGTTGTTGCCAAAGTTACGGTTTTATGCATAAAATGCATAAATCATTTCCTTCCAAAATCCACACGTGTCTAGCTCTTTCTTTGATGCTATTGCACTCTGAAATATAAACATAAATCATAGACTATATAGATTCTATTAGCACATTAGTCCATTAAATAATAAACAAGAAATATACAACTATATAAATTCCAGTTCAGGAAATCATCTACGATATCACCTGAAATTTGGAAAATCATCTATGATATCACCTGCAGTTTACACTAACAACCTCCCCCTTAGTTGGATATTTCTTCTCAAACCTAATGTGCTGCTCTCTTGCAAGGTTAGTCCATAAACAAATATACAGAGCATAGAACCACAGTATAATATCTCCATAAAAATTAACTCCCCCTTAATCAAGGAGCTAATCCTAAACAATGATTTATCATAATAAACTAATTTATTTCAAACTATAAAAAGTTTTCGAAATAAACTAAGTTAATATAAAAAACCATAAACCATTGTAGCAAAATATCATCCAAAACTAGCAAAACATCCTAGCAGTTAATGTTTTAAACAAACTAACTAAAGTGTTTAGCAACCAATATAAACAAAATAAAAGAAAATTGTTTAGGGAACCACATAACATCACCAAAATAAAAAGTAATTGTTTTAGGACCACCACAAAACCATCCACCCACAAGATAGTGGCAACATCAACCTTCAGGTTTATCAACCTTCAGGTTTCAGCTTTCTTCTTCTTCTTCTTCAAACTCCTCTTCTTCTTCATCTTCCTCCTGATCTCCTTCCCTATCACTTCCTCCATCACTTGGGCCAGCACTGGTGGTAGCACCTGCAGTAGCACCAGCTCCAGAAGTTGCAGCAGCAGCAGATCCTCCCCCTATTTTGGAAGAAATTTCATCAATGAAAACATCAGTAACCTGCTTAAGCTTAGCCCACCCCTCAACAAGTTCTCCCATTGCACTTGACTGTTTTTGCAAGAAGTTAATCACTGTTGCCTTTGGGATTGATGGACCAGAGTTGCCCAGAAGATTTATCATGTTGGTCAGAATACTTGCAGCATCAGTTCCTGCAAAAGTATTAGGGCAACACTGGGAAGCACTTGGGATATCACGAGAGATAGCACTGGGAAGAACAGGGGCTGTTTCATCAGATTTGTTCCAAGGAAGATCTTTTGTATACCTTTTACCCTTTTCAGTTGTTGATCAATGGTATAATACTCAGGTTCAATGGTGAAAACATCAGAGGCTTCAATGGGCAAGAATTGAAATACTAAAACTTTGAAGATTAGAGAAGGATAGGGGAAAAAGATAATGTTCATTTCTTTCTTTCTACCCCATGAAGCTAAGTGTTTGAACACTAATCTTCCAAAGTTAATCCTTAAGTTCTTACCCAATCTGTATAACACATTCGCATGCTCCAATGTCATAATAGGTTCATTAGTTGTAGGAAGCCAATTGAAGATGCATAACTTCTGAAGCACATAATATAGAGAAGTAAGCCTAGAAGCATGAAGTTTTTCCTTTAAAGGCCAAGACTGCAGTTTGTTGTGAGTGAGCAATTTTACCATTTCATCCCTATTAACCCTAATGCTCTCATCATCTAAATTTGGGAGGCCTAAAACCTTGTTAATTAGGGCTGGAGTAAATGAATAAACTTTTCCCCTAACAAATACCTTCCCAGATTTTTCAGACCCTTCATCATCCAAATGAGCATGCAGGTTAGCAAGGAAATTTCTCACAACACTTTCAACAAACACAGAAGCATGATTATTAGCCTTAAGAAAATTCCTGTCCTTCAAAAATTGAACCATTCCTTCCTTTTCTAACTGACCCTCATCAATGTGCTTTTCTTTAAACAATCTCTTACTCTAATTATTCAATCAAAATTCCATATTTTCTTTCTTATAAAATTCCAAAGTAAGAAAAGGTTTTGAAAAAGCCTTATCCTTTCATTTCGAATAATCTCATCACCAGAATTATCACTAGAGAACGAGTAGGAACAGAGGAGGGGGTAGGTGTTACCTCAGATGATATCTTCTTCTTGGTAGCACCTTTGGTAGCACTCACTGAAGCTTTGCCCTTGCCCTTCTTCTTCTGAAAATCAGATAGAGTTTCCTCTTCATCACTATCCACCCAAGCATCAAAAGAATCCACAGAAGGCTCCTTCTCCTTGTTGGCATCAAAGTTCTCGTCACTCACATGGGGTGAGGACACATCTAGGGAGCTTTCTGAGACTTCAACCGGATCAGAGGTTGTATTTGATGTTGCCTTGGACCTGATTGACCTAATACGGTTGGAGGACCTCCTTTTTGCAACTTGAGGAGATAGCTTGGATGTTGGAGCTTTCCTCTTCCTCTTTTCTTTTGATTCGGCCGAAATGAGAGTCACCTTGGGAATACCATGTTCGAATGAGACAATGGGTGCAGAGGATGGAATAATATCCATTTTAGAAGGAGAAGAACTTGGTGTAATCATGGGAGATGTTTCCATGGCTACACGAGAAGCAACAGATGGGGCAATGCTTGGTGAAATGTCCATTTGGTCTGTGTGAGATGGTTCGGTATTGGCTTTGGATGGAGAAGCCATGGAGATTTTTGGGAATTTTTTGAGATGGATTTGACCTAGGTTGAGAGACGAAGAAGACGCTGGAAGGGGTTTAAAGAGAGAGGAAGTAACGGTTAGAGAGAGAGAGAGATAAGAGGAGAGTTAGAGAAAAAATAGGGGATTAAGGAGAGAGAAATGGATAGGAAACAAGTAATTAAATTTGATTTGACAACTTAAAAACCCCATCCCATCTAAACCCCTAAAAACCATCACCATTATCCCTATCCACACATTTTAAATTAACCCTAACCACACCCTTTTTATAAAACCCCAACCAACTTTAAAGATAATACTCGGTTGAAACAAAAACTATATATATATATATATATATATATATATATATATATATATATATATATATATATATATATATATATATATATATATATATATATATATACATATATATATATATATACATATATACATATATATATTTAAGTAACACAAAAAAAATAAAATAAGAAAATTAAGTAAACAAAATATTTTGTAACTAAGACCGAGAATTATGAGCACAAAATCAAAAATATAGGATAGTTACTCAACAATGTTTACCAAAAATAAAGGAAACTTGTTGAAGACGTTTTCAAAATTGTAAACTCTTTAGTTAAAAAGACTTTCAGATTTTGAAAAATTAATCAACAATATTTCAAAAATAAGAAATAAGAAACTAATATATCACACACTAATGTGTTAAGGCAATGATGGTAACACGTAGGATAACACATATGATATAAATTCTCTTGATAAATATTTTCATTTTTAAACACTTCAAGCATAACAAGCTGAGCATTTTTCAAGCACATCAGGCATAACAAGCTGAGCATTTTTCATGCACTTTAGGCATTATAAGCCTATATTCTTTTTAAGTACATTGATCAATACACTTCTTTAAACAAGAAAGCATCGTAGTAACGAGCTCCGTGCTTTGAGTTATATTTCAAGTGTAATGATAAAGTGAGTTTATGCCTTTCAAGTAGGGTACAGTGTAGTAGCGAGCTCCATGTCCCTAATACTTAGCATAAACCACCTCATACATTCTCATTGGCAAGAGTACATCGTTGCAGCGAACACCATGCCCCGAGCTCGAGAGAATAGTATGGATAAAATGCCTTTGCCTTTTATTTATCAAAAAGAAGAGATTAGTGACTTTGTCACTTTAAGCATATGAAGGGAAATGAGATCACACATGATAACCTAAGAAATAACCAACCATAACAAAAAGGTCATCATGTGCCACGGTTAGAACTAAGCTAACCAGATTAAAAGAGAATGAAATCATTTTTTTAAAATAAACAGAAAAGAAATACACTAATATACAAGTGTTACCCTGAGTGATAACATCACCTAGGGTAGCACAGACAAACAGACTCAGAGATTACAAAGACCAATAGATCTTTTCAAACTAGTAAATCTCTCGTGGTCTAAGGCATTGGTAAAGATATCAGCCAGTTGATACTTAGTATCAATATGATCAATGTTGATTAGGCCTTTGTCTACCATATTTCTAAGAAAATGATGATGTATATCTATGTGCTTAGTACGGGAATGTTGAACAGGGTTTTTTGGAATGTTGATAGCACTCAAGTTATCACAGTACATAGTCAAAGAATTACTCTCTAGACCATAGTCAAATAGCATATGTTTTAGCCAAATAAGTTGTGAGCAACAACTACCAGCTGCAACAAACTCAGACTCAGCTGTGGAAAGAGAGACACAATTTTGTTTACGACTATACCATGAAACTAAATTGTTACCCAAGTAAAAACAACCCCCACTAGTACTCTTCCTATCATCCATATCCCCCGCCCAATCCGAGTCGCTAAAGCCTACCAAATTGGTATTAGTATCCTTACTAAACGAAATCCCTAATTCACTTGTTCCTGAAACATAGTTAATTATCTTTTTGACTGAATTAAGGTGTGAGACTTTAGGATTGGCTTGATAACATGCACAAACACACACGCTGAACATGATATCAGGACGACTAGAAGTGAGATAGAGAAGGCTACCTATCATAGAACGATATAGAGTAGGATCAACATCCTCACCTACTTGGTCTCTACCAAGTTTAAGAGAAGAACACATAGGGATTTTTGAACTTTTTGCTCCTTCCAACCCAAACCGTTTCACTAGGCTCTTTGCATACTTGCTTTGTGAAATGAATATTCCTTCATTTGATTGTTTCACCTGCAAGCCTAGAAAGAATGTTAACTCACCAATCATGCTCATTTCAAATGTTGATGTCATAGCCTCTACAAAATCTTTTAAACACGTTTGAGAAGTAGATCCATAGACTATGTCATCAACATAATGACTGTTTCTTTGCCATGCCTTAGGATAAATAAGGTCCTATCTGCTTCACCTCTTGTAAAACTATATTCAAGTAAGAAAGAGGTTAAGCGACCATACCATGCACGTGGAGCTTGTTTCAAGCCATATAAGGCTTTATCAAGTCTATATACATGGTTTGGTAGATGAGGATCTTCAAATCCTTTTGGTTGTTCAACAAAAATTTCTTCTTTTAAATAACCATTTAAAAAGGCAGCTTTAACATCCATTTGAAACAAGGTAATTTTTAGATAACAAGCTATAGCCAAGAGGAGTCTTAAGTATTCTATTCTAGCAACAGGAGCAAAGGTCTCATCAAAGTCAACACCTTCAATTTGGGTGTAACCTTGAGCTACGAGACGAGCTTTGTTCCTAACAATATTTCCTTGCTCATCTGATTTGTTCTTGAAAATCCATTTTGTACCAATTACATTTGTATTAATGGGACGTGGTACTAAACACCAAACTTCATTACGAGCAAATTGTTCAAGTTCCTCTTGCATGGCATGTATCCAAAAATTGTCTTTTAAAGCTTCATAAATATTTTTGGGTTCTAAAGAAGAAACAAAACAGGAGTATTTTACCTTGTGGTATGTGGTGGACATGCACACATACCTTGCCATTTCACGGTTACTAAAATTCCCTTTGTTCCTTATTCGTACCCCTTCACTTGCTTCTCCAATGATTTGAGATGAAGGATGATCTCTTCTGATCCTAGTTGGTGGATCCCTTCTCAAATCTTCATGTACATGAGCATCATCATCTGACTGGTCATCCTTTTCAGTTGCTGGACTGGTCTTAGGTGATACCGGAGATGCTATCCCTTCAGTGGCAACACTTGGGCCAAAGACTGGGTATCACTTACTTGATTTTGATCCTCCAGTTCTTCCAGCAATATCAATGGAGATTCCTGTACTCCATCACCTGTAACACTTGCTAAATCATCAAAAACAAAGTTAATTGATTCCTGAATGGTTTTTAACCTAAGGTTATAAACCCTATATGCTCGACTGTCCTGAGCATACCCAAGAAATATAGCCTTATCACTTTTAGAGTCAAATTTAGCTAAGTAATCTCGATCATTTAGAACATAACACACACACACCCAAATGTATGAAAATAATGAACTTTTGGTATCCTACCATTAAAAATTTCATAAGGTGTCATTCTAGTACCAGGTCTTAGAAAAACTCTATTGGCCGTGTGACAAGTTGTGTTTAAGGCCTCAGCCCAAAATCTTTTTGAAATTCTTTTTGAAAACAACATCACACGTGCCATCTCAAGTAAGGTCCTATTTTTCCTTTCAGCCACCCCATTTTTTTGAGGTGTTTTAGGAGCAGAAAATTCATGTTTAATTCCTTTTAATTCACAAAAAGTAAAGAACAATGAATTATCAAACTCCGTTCCATGATCAGACCTTGTTCGCATGATAAGAGCACAAAACATGTTTTTGATTTTAGCATGTAAGATCTTAAACTTTTCAAAAGTTTCTGATTTTGCTTTCAAAAAATATACCCAAGTAAATCTAGAAAAATCATCAACTATTACAAAAATATATCTCTTACCTCATAAACTGTCTACCTCCACTGGATCCATTAAATCCATATGCATCAATTGAAAACAGTGAGTTGTCCCAGAATACTCCTCATTATGTTGGGTAGCACTATGGGTAGCACTTGTTTGTTTACCCTTGAGACAATCTTCACATATGATTTTCGTACTTATGTCCAGACTAGGTATACCTTTTATAGCTTCAGCATTAATGAGTTTCACAATGTTTCAAAAATGGATATGACCCAACTTTTGATGCCATAAGGTAGCATCATCAACCCTCACAGAATGACACACTTGTTTATCCTCAACAAGATAACAGTTATTACTTGACCTAGTACCAGTCATAACACAGTTATTGGTACAATAAAAAACTTCACAAGTGTTTTTATTGAATTTCCCTTCAAGGTTGTCATCACAAAGTTGGCTAATACTTATTAAATTAGTTACAAATCCATCAACATGCAAAACATTTTTCAAAGCAGGAAATCCAGGTATATTTAAAATGCCTTTTCCTACTATATTACTCTTGCCACCACCACCATATGTTACACTACCACCTTGAATAGGTTCATATTCCTTTAAAAATATTTTTGTTCCAGTCATATGACGAGAACAACCACTATCAAAATACCATGAACCTTCAACATTTGTTTTTAAGGCAGTGCACACAACATCACATATCAGGTTAGACTTAGGTTTCCACACTTTCCTACTTTGATAATTTTTCTTCTGACTGTCAGTGATATCTGACGTGCTAGGCAACACTTCAGGTATCACACACGAACTGGACTGTTTCTTTAAGAGAGTTTTACAATCATTTTTCAAATGTCCATAAAATAACAGTAGTTACATATTTTTACCTTGTCAGAAGACTTATCAGAAGATATTAGTTCAACATGGTCTCTTTCTTTAACAAAAACTAACTTATCTTCCTTATTAGCCAAAGTAGATGTAATAGCATTTAAAGACTCTTGAAAACCCATACCTGCCTTGAGTGATTTGCTCAACCCAAGAATTGCATCTAACTTGGAAGAACTCGTGTTGAGTTTCTTAAATGTCGCCTCGGCAAGAGTAAGCTTGGCCTTGACTTTGTCCAGCTCCACATCCTTCTTTGTGAGTTGAACTTCCAATCTAGTCAAGCTATCAGTCAGGCCTTGAACCTCTTTGGACAGAGAAATCACCTTCTTGTTCTCCTTCTCCCATTCGTCCACCAATTTTTTACAAAGGTTCTTAAGACCACAAATGAGTTCATCCTTGCTGAACTCCTTACTTTGTTCACCCTCTTGTGAACTACCTGCATCCATGTTAACAGAACCCACAAAACAAACATCATTTATCAAATTAAAATCTGTATACCTGTTGTATGATATCTCAGGTGCTATCCCACTTTGGATATCACATGGGGTATCACTGACAGAATCTGAGTCACAATTTGTGACCACCATTGCTGTTTGATCTAAATCTTTAGATTGATTGGTCTCCTCATCCTCATTGTCATTGAGTGAAACCCATAGGTTCTTTCCCATCTTCCTTAGAGTGTTATCACACTCATTTAAGTAATGACCCCATTGATAGCAAGCATGACATTGGATTGATTCAAGGTATTTTGGATCAGATCTGGATTGATCTGATGATGCTCTCCTTATGGGACCACCTTTCTGAGTAGATAGAAATATCCTCTTTGGCATTGAATTGTACACCTTGGTTTGTTACTCTTTAGCCTTCACCTGCACATTTTCTTTGTTAAATTTTCTCACCATTGAGTTATATTTCCTAGCAAGTAAGGCAACATTGGCATCTTCACCTAATTCCTCAAAAATTTCGTCATCCTCATTAGCTGAACCACTAGAGGATTGAACTTTTAAAGCAACACTCTTGCCTTTAGAAGCTTTACTTTGCTCAGCAAGGTTTGACTCAAAATTTTTTAAAATGCTCATTAAGGAATTGATGTCCATAGTAGAAAGGTTGTGAGCCTCTTCTATAGATGAAACCTTTATATTAAAACGCTCAGGGAGAGTTCTAATATCCTTTGAAACCAATTGTTTGTTTGTAAAAGGTTCACCTAAAAGTTGACACTCATTAGCAATGTCAAACAATTTTTCAAAATAAGAGTAAATGGTATCATTTTCACCCATTCTCAACCTTTCAAATTTGCCAGTAAGACCTCTAAGTTTGTTTTCACGCACACTAGAATCACCTTCACAAAACCTTTATAAAATATCCCAAGCTTCTTGAGCTGTGGAACAATTTTGAATAAGTATAAAAATATGCATGTCAACCCACTCAAAGATAGCATTAAGAGCTTTCTCATTATAGTTAGCTAGGGTGATCTCTTCATTAGTCCACTCGCCTTCAGGTTTAACCTGAATATCACCATCCTCATCAGGAGGTAATAGTGGAAGAGAGTACCCATTAACTATAGATCGCCATGCTCGAAGATCAATTGATTTGATATGCGAGCGAAGACGAATTTTCCAATATGCATAATTCGAACCATCTAAAACAGGAAGACGTTTTTGGTTTGGATTTGCAGGATCAAAAGCCATGACACCTAGACCAAGCACTTAGTATCGTCAAGTGACCTGCTCTGATACCAATTGAAATTGTCACGGCCAGAATCAAAAGTGATATCCAAGGTGATAACAACACCAACGATAGCACTTGGGATAGCACACACACACTTCGAAAATAAAAAAATTTGTAAAAGAGTTTACAGCGGAATAAAAACACCAAAATTGTTTTTCTCAAGTTATATAAATATAACTTGAGAGTGCCTCTTAGGCAAGACTTTATAATCACTATAAATGAATTTACAAAGCCGAAAATGTTCCCTATAGCTATAACAATTTGAGCTCTATGGAACAAGAGATAAAGAACGGAATCCTATCCTAGCCTTCACACAACTTGATACCAATGTAATCAAGTGCGAAATTACAAGGGAGGAAGGATTAAAAGAACCAAACAAAGAACTCTATCTCTAAGCTTTCGAAGGTGTGAATGTGTTGGTGTAAATTGGCATATCTTCAAATGAAACCTTCCAAGCTTATTTATAGTCTTCAAATACTTGAAGGCTACTCAAATAATAGCCTTGGGGCTGTATATGCACGTTGAGGGAGTGTAGGGAGAGTGGTTGAAGTTGTTCCTTAATTTTAGCTCCCACTTCCTCAATTGTAGCAACCAAGTTGATTTATCTCCAAGTCAAGCTTCCACGCCTTGTACTCCCAAGCTTTATCAACCTTGTACTCTTCTATAACTCAGCAACAACTCCTTGACCAAGTCTCCACATGTTTTAATTGTTGTTGCGAAAGTTACGGTTTTATGCATAAAATGCATAAATCATTTCCTTCCAAAATCCACATGTGTCTAGCTCTTTCTTTGATGCTATTGCACTCTGAAATATAAACATAAATCATAGACTATACAGATTATATTAGCACATTAGTCCATTAAATAATAAACAAGAAATATACAACTATATAAATTCCAGTTCAGGAAATCATCTGCGATATCACCTGGAATTTGGAAAATCATCTATGATATCACATGCAGTTTACACTAACAGGTATCCAATACCCAAGAACTAGAAGTAGATAGGAATATATCTATAACAAAGATACATGAATTCGAAGCAATTCCTTTGCTCTTCTTCAGTGCTTCCTTGTATTTTGTGCAGTTTCTCCTCCAATGTCCAATCTCATTGCAATGGAAGTAGACTGCGTCCTCTTGGGACTTGGGCTTAGCCTCTTTAGGCTTGGCCGCCTCTTCGGGTTTGGCAACATTTGCCTTAGGATTAGCAACCTTTGCCTTTCCCTTACCCTTGAAACCTTTCCCCTTGTTAACCATTAGCATAGCCCTATAAACTTAATTTTATAGCATCCAGATTAACACATAAACGTATCAGATTGTAAACACATTCAAAGATTAGCAGGATTGTTCAACAAACTGATTCTGCCCAGATTGGGCTTGTTTTGTCGCGTGACAGAGAATCCCAGAGTCACGATATGTCGTACGACCTATAAAGGCCATCAGACATTATCTGTCGCGTGACATAGACATACTATGTCACATGACACCATGAAGCCAGTTTTGCAGATATGCAGAATTCAATCAATTCTAAATCACAGAGCAATTAAATCATGCAAACAACTTTTAACAGATTTAATTCAATATCATTAGAACACGATTTAGGCATATTTTTTCAAAAACAATTAATCTATCGCATACAAAACATGCAAAAGAACATATAAATGATTTATATTACTTTTCTAGCATGTTAATTCAAACATAATGATACGAACGGGGCTTTGATACCACTGTTGGGTTTTACGGGCTAGCACAGCGGAATTAAGCATCAAATAACATAAAACCCAAGGAGCCTAGGATCCGTTCTATATAATTAACTTGAAAAACTATGAGATAGATATAACCAACCTTGAACGCTTTTCGTTCTTGAGCTATCGAACGATTTAATAATGTGATTTCGAATCACAAACTTCGTTCTTCAGATTGCTTGAACACTAAGCCTTGATCGATGAATGAGCGAAGACCCTCTTTCAGTATCCAAACCTTTGAATGAATCCAAGAACAATTTCTTGAAAATTGCTAGATCCTTTAAACCTTGGAATAATATTGAGAATATTATTGTGAATTTCTTTTGAGAATTTCGGCTAAGCATTTAGGGTTGACAGACTCTCATATTTATAATACATTAGTATCCATATTTGAGTCCTAATCAAATTAGAAAACCAGTCTGTCAAAACCGCCTCAGGACCTGTTGTGTCGCACGACCACACGAGGCACATGGCCTTGTTGTGTCGCACGACTTGACAAGGCTGATGAGGAATTTCTCAATCATTCTTCAAATGGTTTAATCAATTCATTCTAATTGTGTGTGACCCAATAGGATTATATTATGTTGGCAATGAGCTCGATCACATCGACTCTCATAAGACATAAGCGGACTCTAGCAAGCCATTATGTCTACCCAAATAATATAACGTAAGAGTTTACATTTCCAATGGTACACTTTCATTTCTCCCTTTGTCTCACGATGTTATATTGAACACAAGTCATGGTCCTCGTCAACTTGTATTTGTTCAATGCTTTCTCGATCTTGAGTATAATGATAATCCAATCGCATTGGGGTATGGCCATACACTTTCATCATTATCACTCATCGAGAGGCCCAAGCAAAACATCTCTCTTTCGAGGGACAAATTCCATCTTGACTTATCATCCTTCCATCATGAATTCGATCATGCCAAAAATAGTCTTTATAAATATCGTGTTAAGATATCGTTTGACTAAAATCAAACATGACTTTCATTATATGTAACGTCATGATAATCTCAGGTCTAGGGACTAAATGAAGTGACCATATAAAATTTTATTATGAAATTTGACCATGACATAAATCTCATGCGGGTCAAGTCCAGTCACTTGTTCTCAAACAAGTACCCATAAATTCAATGTGCATCTCTATGCATATAATCATCATATGATTATCCATTAACATTTAAACTAATTATTCTCATAATAATTAGGGACGGAGATTATTATAAACAAACATGTAAAAAATATAATAATCAAATGATAAACTTCTCATATAATAATAAATAATGTCAACATATAAGTCTATCAAACATAGGCCTAGGGCATAACACTAACATCTTTGGTGTTGATCAGCCGAGGGGAAACTGGTTGGAGGTTGATGGGGCGAGTTGTTTTTTGTTTTCGGAGCTCACAGGATTGCCTTGCTATAAGAAACACCTTAGGGCTTCCTCTCTTTCTCACCCGGCTTGAAAGTTATTTTACAGAGGGCTATCTATGTCATGGTTGGCAAATGGAGAGCCCGCTCAGTTGAATGTGGATATGGTAAACCTCTTGAGAACATGGTTGAGGAGTGTTCAGGTGATTCCTGATTGATTTGATATTTTTGTTAGGAGATGTAAAGCGTTCGCCCTTAGCGAAAAGGGAAAAATATCAATAGGGGGGATGATCACGTTGCTTGCGGAAGCTTGTTTGGGGGAACTAAAACCCGAGGCGGTGAAATTGATGGGGGGAACGAGTTTTTAGTCTAGAGACTGGCTAGTGCAATATGAAAAGTTTTTGAGGGACCCGAGGGCGGCAGACAATAGGTCTTTATTGTTTGAATATAGTACTCCCAGGAGAATAGTCTCTTGCACGGTAGGGGCCACCTTCCCGAGTGGTACGCAGGCCAGGCATTGGCGTATGCTGGTGTAGATGATGAAATGGATCCTGTTGATGAGGAGGATGATGAGGAGCAGGATCAGGATCAGGGGCAGGATCAGGAGAGGCAGGGAGGTCAAGATGGAGAGCAGAACCAGAGCCAGCAGGGCTCTTTAGATCAGTGGGCTATAATGAGGGCATATTTGGATGAGCAGGAAAGAGCACGGATAGCTCGGGAACATAGCTGACATGCTTTGGAGGATGTCAAATGGGAGGAAGTTCAGGATCATTTTGAGGGGTTGGAGGATGACACTGCCATTTTGGGAGCCCGATCTAGGCAGTTGGAGGCATGGGCGATGCAGACGGAGACCCGGAGTTATGAGCCAGTTTCAGAGGATTATTTGGCTATGATGCAGTTGAGACCACTGCTCGTGCTCAAAGGCGTTCTTCCTGCCAGTCCTATTATCAGGGGGAAGGCTCCGGCTCTCATCTGTGATGGTATCTCTTTATCCCTTCCTTTGTCGTCTTTGTCGCACTTACTCTTTATTTCACACATTGAGGGGATTGTGCAGTTTAAGCGTGGGGGTATGTGGAGATGTTTCTATATATACGGAGATGTTTCTATATGTACAGTACTTTAAAAAAAATGAAAAAAATAGAAAAGAGAGGCTAGGTGAAAATAGGAAATGGCACCTAGGCAAAAGGTGAGGAAGTGAATTGTCTATACTATCTTTTATCACCGGAGTTGGAGTCACAAGGGAGGATTCGGAGTTTTGGGTAGGATTGTTCATTGGAGTAGGAGGATCGGTTTAGAGGAGATAGGATAGAAATCCTCATTTGTTCTGGAGTAATAAGGGGCGTAGGAGTTTTCCATGAGGTATTTGTGAGGGATTACTACCCGAACAACTTTTAATTTGAGGGATGATGTAGTGTGAGCCAAGCGTGGGGGAAACATAGGTCATATTTGTTGGGTTTTGGAGTTACAAGCGCAGCGGAAGATTTAACAATAACATCAAAACCCTAGCCCTAAGATCCGTCTAGCATAAAGAGATTAGAAAATAATATGAGATAGAATTTACATACCTTGAATGCGATGAAGTTTAACTTGAATTCGAATCTGAAAATCGAATCTCAAAACGAATATCAAAACCGTTGATGAAGGTTTTGATCTTCTCCTTGTTCTTTACCTTGTGAAGAATCGATGATGGAAGGCTTCAAGCTTTTGGTGATTAACCTATCACCCTCTATCGGTAATCCACACTCAAACGGACCAAGAACGATTCTTGATTAATTGCTAGATGATCCAATTATTGAAAACGATTTTTCAATAATCAATGGCAAAAAAGGATTTTGATCTTTGATTCTAAATCTAGATCTCAATTTTGTGTTTCATAAACCCAAAATTACTTATGTTTTTGGCTGACCATGGCTCCTATTTATACTAAGTATAAATCCCTAACTTTTAGGGGAGAATCCTAGTCAAAAAACAAAACCAAATCAGCAAAGGAAAAGCAGTACGGACCTAATTTAGCCTCTGGCATGACTTGTCCCCAGGGGCACGAGTTGTGCCTTATGGCCAATTAGGTCGCACGACTTAACGAACCAGTTTTCCAGTTTGCCAAATCAAAGGGGCACGAGTCGTGAGCACGACTCGTCCCTCAGGGCACGAGTCGTCCCCAATTGCACACCCCCAGAATCTGTCGTCCCTTCTTAAGGCACGAATTGAGCCAATGGGGCAAGACTCGTCCCCTGAAGCATCAGTCGTGACAAAGTCATCCCCAGAGCCCAGAATTCATCCTTTTAGCCATTTTTAATCCTTTCTTTTGTGTGTGACCCTTTAGGAATTATATTTTATGTTGGTAGTGAGTTGAAACATCAACCTCACAAGACATAAGTGACTTATAACAAATCATTTTGTCCACCCAATTTAATATAACATCAAAGCTTGATTCCTTGATAATCAAATGTCATAATCCCTTTGTCCACAATGTCCAATTGAACATGAGTCATGGTCTATGTCAACTCATTCCGTTCAATGCTTTCTCAATTCCGAATATGTTGATAATGCAAATGCATTTGATCTCTATCAAATCATTTGAGTGCGGCCACACATTTCATCAACATCATTCATCGAGAGGCCCAAGCAAAATCTCTCTTCATAAGAGGGACAAATTCCGTCTTGACTTATCATTCTTCCCTACATGAGTCCAATCGTGCTAACATAGCCCTTATTGCTATCCGATTAAAGATAGTGTTAAACTATATCAAACACGATCTTCGTCATGTGGATGACGATGATAATCTCAGGTATTAAGGATTCAATAACATGACTATCATGAGATTTATTCATGACACATATGACTATTGACCATGTCATAAATCCTATCGGTAGGTCATGTCCAATACTTGTTCTCTAGCAAGTATCCATAAGTGTAATGTGCAGCACATGCATATAATCATCTCTATGATTATCCACTACCAACTTATACTAGTTGTTCACAACAACTAGGGACGTAATTCAATATAATAAACATGCAAACATATAATGAATAGAATAAATGCGCTCTATAATAAATAATAAATGTGATACATAACAGTTCAAGTCAATCATAACTATAGCCTAGGGCATTACACCAACAATTCCCACTTGCACTAGGCTCCATCTATGTATCTAATACCCATGGACCTAACATGACCATCATGCTTCACTTGTGCGAGGGGATTTTTAAGCGGATCCCCAATGTTATTATCGGTTGATACTTTGCATATCTTAACATCTACTCGATCAATGAACTCTCGAATGAGATGGAAACGTCTAAGTATATGTTTGGATCTCTGGTGTGACCTTGGTTCCTTTGCTTGCGCAATGGCACCATTGTTGTCAAAATAAAGTTCCACCGGATTAGTAATACTTGGAATAACTTCCAAGTCACTAATGAACTTCTTTATCCAAACTGCCTCTTTAGCTGCATCGGATGCCGCTATATATTCAGCCTCAGTAGTAGAATCAGCAATAGTACTCTACTTGGAACTCTTCCAACATATCGCACCTCCATTAAGCATAAACACAAATCCCGACTGCGATCGGGAATCATCTTTGTCGGTTTGGAAGCTAGCATCTGTGTAACCTCTTACAACAAGATCTTCTTCCATCCCTCCAAATACCAAGAATGCATCCTTAGTCCTTCATAAGTACTTTAAGATCGTCTTGACTGCCATCCAATGGTTCTCACTCGGATCAGATTGGTAACGACTTGTCATGCTCAAAGCATACGAGACGTCGGGTCTAGTACAAATCATAGCGTACATGATAGAACCAATAGCCGAAGCGTATGGAATATCATTCATCCTCTTTCGTTCATCAGTTGTCTTAGGACACTAAGTCTTACTAAGAGTAACACCATGACCCATTGGAAAGTTTCCTCTCTTAGAATTTTCCATCTTGAATCTTCTAAGAACCTTATCAATGTAGGTATTTTGACTCAAACCAATGATCCTCTTTGATCTATCTCTATAGATCTTGATACCAAGGATGTAAGTAGCTTCGCCCATATCTTTCATTGAGAAACACTTCCCTAACCAAGACTTGACAGTCTCAAGTGCGGGAATGTCATTTCCAATGAGTATGATATCATCGACATACAACAAGAGAAATAGCACAACACTCCCACTGAATTTTATGTATATACAAGGTTCATCTTCGTTCTTGATAAAACCAAACTCTTTGATTTTCTCACCGAACCGAAGATTCCAACTCCTTGAAGCTTGCTTCAATCCATAAATGGATCTTTGCAACTTGCACACCTTACTAGAATTTTGTGGATCTACAAAACCTTCGGGTTATGTCATATACACATCCTCAAGCAGTTTTCCGTTAAGGAAAGCGGTTTTGACATCCATTTGCCATATCTCATAGTCATAATATGCGGCTATAGCAATCAAAATTCTAACAGACTTAAGCATGGCAACAGGCGAGAAGGTTTCATCATAGTCTACACCATGAGTTTGCCTATATCCCTTTGCTACAAGCCTAGCCTTATAAGTATGCACCTTCCCATCCATGTCAGTTTTCTTCTTGAAAACCCACTTGCACCCTATGGTTTTTACACCTTTCGGTGGCTCAATCAAGTTCCAAACTTGATTATCCGACATGGATTGCAATTCGGACTTCATGGCTTCTAACCATTTATCCGAATCGGGATCGGACATCGCCTCTTGATAGGAAGTAGGTTTGTCATTCTTAATGACGTCTACTTCATTACTTTCCGACATGAGAAATCCATATCTCTCGGGTGTGGATCGTAACCTATCCAATCTACGATGGACTTGTGGATCTTGAACCGGTTCCACAACTTCTTGTGGAGTTGGTTCAGTCTCTACTATTGGTTCCATGTTATTTTCGGGTTCTTGAACTTATTCAAGATCAACTTTACTCCCACTAGATGCTTTATTGAGAAACTGTTTCTCAAGAAAAGTACCATATTGAGCAACAAACACTTTGTTCTCAACGAGGTTGTAAAAGTAATACCCTTTCGTTTCCTTAGGATAACCAACGAAAATAACCTTGTCAGATTTAGGTGCTAACTTATCAGAGACAAGTCTCTTCACGTAAGCTTCGCAACCCCAAATCTTCATGAAAGACAAATTAGGTTTTCTTCCATGCCACATCTTATGTGGGGTTTTAGGAGTCAATTTAGTAGGGACTCTGTTCAGTGTGAACGCAGCAGTCTCTAATGCATGTCCCCAAAAGGATATAGGAAGGTCTACTTGACTCATCATCGAACGAACCATATCTAATAGGGTTCTATTCTTCCTCTCGTAAACACCATTCCATTGTGGCGTTCCGGGTGGAGTCAACTTTGAAACAATTCCACAGTTTTTGAGATGATTGTCAAACTATTGGCTCAAATACTCACCAGCACGATCGGATCGAAGTGCTTTAATTGTTTTGCCAAGTTGATTTTGTACTTCATTTTGAAATGTTCTAAACATCTCAAATGATTCACTATTTGACTTCATCAGATAGACATAGTCATATCTAGATAAGTCATCGGTGAATGTAATGAACTACCGAAATCCTCCCCTAGCAATGCTGCTCATTGGTCCGCATACATCAGTATGTATTAGGCCCAATAAGTCACTAGCCCTTTCACTACTCTTAGTGTAGGGTGGTTTGGTCATTTTACCCAATAAACAAGATTCAGATATCTCATATGATTCATAATCATGTGAGTCTAACATTCCATCTTTGTGGAGTTTAGAAATGCGTTTCTCGTTTATATGACCAAGACGGCAATGCCATATGAACGAGTTGTTCACGTCATTCGGTTTAGATTTCTTGTCCACATGATAAATATTTTCAACACTATTTTGTTTCTCATCAACATCAAGAACATAAATGCCATTAAATGAATTTGCAATACCATAAAGCATATCATTTAAATAAATATAAAACTTCTTATTCGAAATAAGAAAATTATATCCCTCATTATCCAAACAAGAAACATAAATAATATTTCTACTCAAATCCGAAACATAGTAACAATTGTTCAAAATAAGTACTAAGCCACTAGGTAAAGTTACATCATATGTCCCTACGTCTAATGCAGCAACTCTTGCTCCATTCCCAACACGCAGGTCAACTTTACCTTGTTTGAGTAGCTTCCTATTTCTCAGTCCCTGCACATTTAAACAAATGTGAGATCCACATCCTGTATCTAATACCCATGAACTAGAAACAGAAAGGAAAAAATCTATCATATAGATACCTGAAGTAGTAGCAATCGCATTGCTCTTCTTCGCCTTCATGCCTTCCTTGTAAGCCTTGCAGTTGCGCTTCCAATGTCCAACCTCTTGGCAATGGTAGCAAACCGCATCCTTTTGAGATGCCTTGGGAGCCTCTTTGGCATCGGCAACTTTCGCCTTAGGTTTAGCAACACTTGCCTTACCTTTGTCATCCTTCTTGAACCCTTTACCTTTGTTAACCATTAACACAGTATCGGTTTTAGGCTTCTTGATATTCATCTCTGCGGTCTTAAGAATCGCATGCAATTCCGAGATATTCTTATCCATGCCAGTCATGTGATAGTGCATAATAAAATGAATATAACTTTCAGGTAATGAATTCAATATCAAATCCGTAGCGAGTTCCAAACTCAACGAATTTCCAAGCCTATCGAGACGCTCAATGTGATCCTTCATCTTAAGGACATGAGTTCCCATCGATTGCCCTTCTTGCATCTTGCATGCAGTTAGGGACTTAACCACATCATACCTCTCGTTTCTTGCTTGCACTTGGAATATTTCATTTAAGCGCTCAGCAAGATCAAATGATGCATCTATGTGCTCAAGGTCCTTCTGAAGAGCCTTAGACATAGTGGCTTGCAAAAGGTATGCGACATCCATAGAATCATCATTATGTTTCTTATGTGCATTCCTATCAGCCCTAGGAGCATTTGGAGCAGGTTGAGGTGGAATGGGTTCATTGAGAACGTACAGTTTCTTCTCTTGCTTCAGAACAATTCTGAGGCTTCTGATCCAATCAGAATAGTTTGTACCGTTCTCCTCAAGCTTGTCCTTCTCAAGGACAGATCGCAGTGACAGGGGTTGATTATTGTGTGTATCCATTCTACAATAAAATATGCAAATAATATAAACATATATGAATATCAACACATTTATCATGTAAGAGCAAATAATACATTTCATAAATACTCCCACTAAATTATACACCTTCAAATACAAACATGTATCATATAATCATAGTAGGCTAAGATCCATATTTCACTTGATTTTGGTTTAACTGAGTCAATGCCCGAAATCAAGCTATTTAGGTAGAAACATCAATCATATCACTATATGACTCTTAGATCTTTTATGAGATTTCAATAGATATCATATATCAAAAGCATGTTTTAAATCTCATCTATGCCTTGGGTCAAATCTCATTTGAAAGCACCAATTAAATCAAAACCTTTTTCAAACATGTGAGACATGGAACGATGCACCTAACTGAGTCAAAACTACCTTAACCATTATCTCACCTTGAGCACAAATTAAGATATAAGATGCACCCAACTGAGTCAAAACTACATCAAATACCCTAAAATATCACAAGTGTTCTAATCAAGGAATGGCATAAGACTTAAATATTTAGAAGGTTTTCAACATGTAACAAACATCGCATGGTTGTAACACAGATCTCATGTGAATATAATCATGAACATAGGGCTTCACAAATACAAACAATTTGATTCAATTTTTAGAAATTACAAATCTAATTTAATCATATTAAAAGATTAATAACCTATGTGATAAACTAATCTAATTAATTTATCATTAATCATAAATCATGGTATATCACATATACTTGTTTTTCATAGAAAGAAAACACATAGGATCTAGATCTATTTCATATCACATGGTAGCAGATAATCATATTAAATCTAGCATGCAATTTCAATCCTAATCTTGGCAAGACAGGGCTTTGATACCACTGTTGGGTTTTGGAGTTACAAGCGCAGCGGAAGATTTAACAATAACATCAAAACCCTAGCCTTAAGATCCGTCTAGCATGAAGAGATTAGAAATTAATATGAGATATAATTTACATACCTTTAATGCGATGAAGTTTAACTTGGATTCGAATCTGAAAATCGAATATCAAAACCGTTGATGAAGGTTTTGATATTCTCCTTGTTCTTTACCTTGTGAAGAATCGATGAGGGAAGGCTTCAAGCTTTTGATGATTAACCTATCACCCTCTATCGGTAATCTGCACTCGAACGGACCAAGAACGATTCTTGATTGATTGCTAGATGATCCAATTATTGAAAACGATTTTTCAATAATCAATGGCAAAAAAGGATTTTGATCTTTGATTCTAAATCTAGATCTCAATTTTGTGTTTCAATAAACCCAAAATTACTTATGTTTTTTGCTGACCATGGCTCCTATTTATACTAAGTATAAATCCCTAACTTTTAGGGGAGAATCCTAGTCAAAAACCAAAACCAAATCAGCAAAGGAAAAGTAGTACGGACCTAATTTAGCCTCTGACACAACTCGTCCCCAGGGGCACGAGTCGTACCTTATGGCTAATTAGGTCACACGACTTAAAGAACCAGTTTTCCAGTTTGCCAAATCAAAGGGGCACGAGTCGTGTCAGAGAGCACGAGTCATGAGCATGACTCGTCCCTCAGGGCACGAGTCGTCCCCAATTGCACACCCCCAGAATCTGTCATCCCTTCTTAAGGCACAAATTGAGCCAATGGGGCACGACTCGTCCCCTGAAGCATCAGTCGTGACAGAGTCGTCCCCAGAGCTCATAATTCATCCTTTTAGTCATTTTTAATCCGTTCTTTTGTGTGTGACCCTTTAGAAATTATATTTTATGTTGATAGTGAGTTGAAACATCAACCTCACAAGACATAAGTGACTTCTAGCAAATCATTATGTCCACCCAATTAAATATAACATCAAAGCTTGATTCCTTGATAATCAAATGTCACAATCCCTTTATCCACGATGTCCAATTGAACATGAGTGATGGTCTATGTCAACTCATTCCGTTCAATGCTCTCTCGATTCCAAATATGTTGATAATGCAAATGCATTTGATCTCTATCAAATCATTTGAGTGCGGCCACACATTTCATCAACATCATTCATCGAGGGGCCCAAGCAAACATCTCTCTTCATAAGAGGGACAAATTCTATCTTGACTTATCATTCTTCCCTACATGAGTCCAATCGTGCTAACATAGCCCTTATTGCTATCCGATTAAAGATAGTGTTAAACTATATCAAACACGATCTTCGTCATGTGGAAGACGATGATAATCTCAGGTATTAAGGATTCAATAACACGACTATCATGAGATTTATTCATGACACATATGACTATTGACCATGTCATAAATCTCATCGGTGGGTCATGTCCAATACTTGTTCTCTAGCAAGTATATATAAGTGTAATGTGCATATAATCATCTCTATGATTATCCACTACCAACTTATACTAGTTGTTCACAACAACTAGGGACGCAATTCAATATAATAAACATGCAAACATACAATGACTAGAATAAATGTGCTCTACAATAAATAATAAAGATGATACATAACGGTTCAAGTCAATTATAACTACAGCCTAGGGCATTACACCAACAATATTTAGTTTCCCTTGGCTTTTGTGTGGGGATCTTAGCTTGGATATCATTGTCTATTGCGAGTTGGTATCAAGCTAAGGTCAATATTTTTCATTGTTTATATATATTGGTGATATAAGGAGACAGAGGTTCTTTTACTCTGATCGTGATTTTTGTTTGACTTTGATTGGCGGATTAGAGGAGACTAGAAATCATTTACCCTCCATGCATCTGATTTAGACCGGTGCTAGATTGGAGTTCAGGATATTACTCAGGGACGAGTAATGGTCTAAGCGTGGGGGTATTTGATAGGACGGATTTTTACTATGTAATTCCTATGTTTCCCGTCCTTTTATTTCTATATTTCCATGTATTTAGTATAGGTTTGATGTAATTTGAGTGATTTATGAATTGAGAGGATTATGAGAGAAACAATGTAATTCGAGAGAAATTTAGAGAGTTTATGATGTAATCGTTTTTGGTTCTCAAAAAAGCTCAAGTTCGTCATTTCTAAATCAATGGAAGTCAATAAAGTCAAGTCAAAGTCAATCAAAGAAGACCCGAAGCGAACCAGTGAGTCGGGAGAAAACTGACGATTTTCTGAGATTTTAGGCCAGGGGACGAGTCATCCCCAACATGCCTAACTATTCCCCAAAGGGGGGATGACTGATTCTGGGAGACACAATTCAGGGACGAGTCGTCCTCTATGTCACGACTCGTGACGAAGAAGAAGGCACGACTCGTGCCTGGGAGGATGAGTCGTGCCCAGGTTGGCAGGCAGCAGGCAGACGGGATTTTTGCAATTCTTGTGATAGGTGTCAAAGGGTTGGTAACATTGGTCGACGTGATGATACAATTTTAGGCATTGACCATTGACCTTAAAAACTTTGTCTCCGGAGAGACTACCAATCTCAACCGCACCATGCGGATATACCTCCCTCACAACAAAAGGGCCGGTCCACTGAGACCTTAGCTTTTCGGGAAACAGCCGGAGACGGGAATCAGTAGTGTAACGTACTTTCAATTATTTTTTCAAATAATGCAATGAACTTTATTTTCAACCGACGGTGTTAGATTTTTTAATGTATGCTGATGTGGCTAAACCATATAAGCAAAAGGCAAACAATCTTTAAGCAAACTAACTTTCGTTAAATTTAATGGGGTAAAGAAGTAACCCACCTTCCTACCTCATACCCAATTCCATAATCAACTTCTTCTTCACAAAATCAACCCACCTCCACCCTCCAACTTTATCTTCTTCTCATCTCCCCCAAATCCAACTGCCTCCACCCTCCATCACCTTCACTTACCGGTGACTTCCCCTATCTCCCACTCCCTTTCTCCCAATCGCCATTACCACCACATCCTATCACACCCAGAGATCCCTCAACTTTCATAGACTAAGCTCCGACCATCGTTAATCTTCGGGATCAATCAAGCACCCTCACCCCCATTTTCTTGGCGTCCCCAACCTCTTCGACCTCCGTTGGCTCCCCAACCTTAACTAGATGAGCTTCAACCATTGTCTCTAGTCTTTGTGAATGTCTAGGCTCAAATAATTTGAATTTTTTCGAATTTTAATTATGGGGGAAAACCCACATCTTGAAATCTTAATTTTGATTTCAAGGTTGAAATCTGGGTTACAATCTTAATTTTGAATCTGGGTTATTTTTTTTATTTTTAGGTTTTTTTCAAATTTTAATTTTGGTTAAAATCCTCACATGTATAAAGTTCTTGATGCCATTTTTCAAATCTGGGTTACTATCTTGTTTTGATTTCACTTTTTATTTTGAATTTGGGTTTAGTGAGAAATGATTTTAAAAGGATGTTGATGAAGGGTGAATTTGAAATGGAGTTTGTTGGCTGAGGTGGTTAATGAATGGTGGTGTTTGTTAGGTGGGTTGTGGCGGCGGTGATGGTTATTTTTGGCTGCGGTGATGGTGGTAGTGATGCAGGTTGGCAGCAACGACAGAAACAGAGGCAAGCAACGAAGCAGCAACGACAGAAACAGGGGCAAGCAGTCTAGAACTGAGGCGGGCGCCCCACACATGTCCAGGCGGGCGTCTGGTATCCAGATGAGAACTTCAGTAATGCATTAGAATTGGGCTTCCGTGTTGGCTGGGTTTGGAGAGATTGTGGTTGCGGTGGAGGGTTTGGAGGGGTGATGGACCGGTGGGGTAGTTGTTGGGCTTAAGGAAAATGATGAAGTTAACGGAAGTTATTTTTTATAATGTAATCTAACAATTTTATCCTTGAAAAATGATGTTTGGGTTAACCAAATTACATCTCATTTGCCACATCATCACTTTGTTAGGATTTTAACGGCGTTAATGAAAAATTTAATTTATTACTCTCTCCGTTCCACTTCAAGAGTCCTACTTTTCCTTTTGGTCTGTCCCAGACTAAGAGTCTCATTCCTTAAATGACAAATTTTGAACAGTGTTTCGGATATTTATACCCTTATCCCTTATAATGTTAACATATTTACAAAAAAACCAATCAAAAATAGGTTTTATCATAAATGTTTTAACTTTTACATTCACTCTCCTCTAATCTTCTACCCACTTGCACTTATTTATTCATTAAAAAAAATTAAGAAGCGTGAAATACTACCCTAGGACCCCTTGAAGTGGGGCGGAGGAAGTAAATAATAAGTAAAAAAGGGTTTTCCAAGTAATCTTGACTCCTCCTTAAAAATTTCTGCTTTTTCACTACTTGTACATATCCTAATTTTGAATTAAATCTGGTTTCTAGAATAATTAAGTTCGGAATCCAATAATTTAAAAACTCATGTATTAAAATAAGAGAGTCGAAAACATCAAAGAGATATTACATTCGAGTGAAAAACTCTACATTGATAAAGCAATACTTCTCTGTTTCAAAATAATGATCAAGAAATAACTTCACCAGTCATCTCTCACTACTAGAAATTTATGTTTTAGCCACTACTTTTCACGACTAAAAAAGTTGGTTGCTAACCAACCAACTTATTAGAGACTGACCTTTTGTTGCTAATATGGCTACTGAAACGCATTTGAATTTCAACCGAATTGCAACTCGTTTGTAATTCAATTGCATTTCAGTTACAATTCGGTTACATTTTAGTGAAACTAGCCACTACAAAAGATCCTTCTCTATTTATTTGGTTGGTTAGTAGTCGAAATTTATCGCTGGCAAAAATAGTAGCTAAAACATAAATTTTTTGTGGTGTAATTGGGTTTCCAATTAAGAATGCTTGTCGCAAAGCACAAAGTAACAGTAACACTAGAAATATACAAAAAGCTATTTTAGTAACTAGATGAAGCTGATTATGAAGATCTTGGATGAGGGTGGTCAAGGTTTTATGGATAGATAATGTAAGGTACACTGAGAATGATAGTTTTTATATATATTTATCGGTGTAAGAAAGTCATTAAGAATGCTTGTTAGTGTTGTAACAGATGGATAAGCATTGAAAGATGTTGTATGCTTTTTAGCATTATGTTCTTCTGAGCTATGTGTCTTGGTTCACATCTCTTTGACTAATAGGTTTCGTTGTTAATGACTTTGATTGAGTTTGATTTGCATTAAATACTTATTAGCAATGGACTACATCGTTTAGAGAGTTTGACAGTCAGAACTGTTAAGATGGTTCTTGGCCATCTTAGCTTATCATTGGAGTGTCTTGAATCTTCCAATGTTAAAATTTTTGGAGCTTTCCAAAGGCGCTATTTCACTCTTGGACAATTCTTCCAAACAAGTACGATCCTAAAACCTCAAGAGCTACAAGAACCCCAAAGGTGAAAAATCAATAAATCGTCTGACTCTATCCGATTGTTAAGAACTAGCAACTCAAAACCAAAAAATGGCATTCCTCTCATCAATGTCAATTTTATATAAACTACTCCAGGATTCATCCTATCACAATTAACAAATGATGTACCAATGTAGGAGTTACATTAACAATTAGCGCGAGTAATTTTACATTCTCTTCATTTTCACCAAATTCATTTAAGAAACCAAATGATCACCAAAATGTCAATACAAAAATTACAGTATGAATCAACAAAAGATGATAGCATACCGGTAACATCAAAGCTAACTCATCGTCATCAGCCACGTGCAATTCAAAAGGTCGGAGTCCTCGAAATAAGTTAATTCTGCTAGGTTGCTTGCCTTTTTTAGTGGTGAAAAGTAGTGGCTAAAACATAGGACAAGAAAAACATTGGAACTCACTTTATTAGCCAAAGACTCAAAATCACCTTCTCCCTCTCCTTTAAATTTTTTCCACAAAGAAACCTCATCCCAAAACTTGAACGCCAAATCAATCTTCCCGAACTTAACTCGAATATCATAACCCTGCAAGACACCATACTTGACCTTCCCAACTTCCAATTTCGAAACCCTAATATCCTCCACCTTCCACTTCTCCTTCTCAGCAACCA
Organism: Adenophora triphylla var. japonica; assembly: GCA_022495995.1. NCBI lineage: Eukaryota > Viridiplantae > Streptophyta > Magnoliopsida > Asterales > Campanulaceae > Adenophora > Adenophora triphylla. The sequence continues at coordinate 127,734 of JAFEMH010002149.1, read as the reverse complement.
TTTCCAAAACGCCCTAAATAAAACAATACATGATCAAATTAGCATCTAATAAACCATTAACTGATATGAATTACTTCAATTAGGGAGATAGATCATCAGAAACCTGTAAGAAGAGATAGGGATGGGGACTGAGTTCTTCGCTGATATTGGGGTAGATGTAATGGGAGATATTGAAAGGTTTTGCGATCGTTAGTGAAGATTGGATGATGAAGATGATAAGAATAAGGAGGGAGAAAGTGAAGGGATTCATCATCATCTTCTTCTTCAGCTGTTAGAGGAAGATGCCGACGAAGAAGAAAACACTGTAGTGTTGGTGTGCTGCTAGATCTGGTTCGATATTTACCGTTCTATCATTATGTTACTATCAGATATGATTATTAATAAAAGAATTGTTATTCATCCTGCACATTTACTTAATATCCCAAAACTTGAACGCCAAATCAATCTTCCCGAACTTAACTCGAATATCATAACCCTGCAAGACACCATACTTGACCTTCCCAACTTCCAATTTCGAAACCCTAATATCCTCCACCTTCCACTTCTCCTTCTCAGCAACCGTTTCCAAAACGCCCTAAATTAAACAATACATGATCAAATTAGCATCTAATAAACCATTAACTGATACGAATTACTTTAATTAGGGAGATAGATCATCAGAAACCTGTAAGAAGAGATAGGGATGGGGACTGAGTTCTTCGCTGATATTGAGGTAGATGTAATGGGAGATATTGAAAGGTTTTGCGATCGTTAGTGAAGATTGGATGATGAAGATGATAAGAATAAGGAGGGAGAAAGTGAAGGGATTCATCATCATCTTCTTCTTCAACTGTTAGACCACTCCCATAAGAGACAAAACCAAAAAGAAAAAAAAATAGAAAGTCATCCTAATTCGTGACTTTGGGCAACTAGCCGACCCAAAATAGAGCCCGGTTGGGTCACCATTTTTTTTTTCCTTTTTTTTCCACCAAATTGTTTTGATTTTTTTGTTTATATAAATATATTTTTAAAAGTAATATATTTTATATAAAATAAAAAATAAAAAATATATCAAAATTATAATTTTTTTATAATTGTATGGGTAATTATTTTTAATAATTGTACGAATAATTTTAAAAATATTATTACTAATACATTATTTAAAAAAATAAAATGATAAGTATTTTAGGTAAGTTGAAGTAAAGAAAAAATAAATATTTTATTTTTAAAAGGTTGGGTTGGGTTGGATTGGGTCGAGGTCACTGATGGGAGTATAAATTATATAAGGTTGGAAGTGTGTATATGGAAGTGAGAGAAATTAATATTTTATTTGAGGTTAGGTTGGGTCGGGGTCACTGATCGGGATAGTCTTAAAGGAAGATACCGACGATGAAGAAAACACTGTAGTGTTGGTGTGCTGCTAGATCTGGTTCGGTATTTACCGTTCTATCAGTATATGATTATTAATAATAATCATTACCTTGCTTGTAAATAATACCTCTAATTATTTCCCTTTTTTCCTTTTTGGATATTTCATAAAATATACTCTCTTAAAAGTTTTCAGAAAATTCGTTCCACTTTGATTTTTATAATTAACTAAATTAAATTTGAATCACAGCTTTAAAAATTTAGCTATTCCTATAAAATTCTAAAAATTAAATTGATTTACCATTTGAAGAGTAGGTTTTGTGAAAATCTAGTTTTCTCAAAATATTATGAAAAAACTAGTTTTCATCATTGTTCATCCCTCTTTTTAGTTAGGCTTAGTGTTTAAAAACTAGTTTTTTCTTATGCTACGAAAAAAAATAGTTTTTTACAAGATTTTGGCCCATTTGAAATATAATCAATAATCATTTTTTAAACTGGATATTAATAACTAGGTTTTCTATAAATATAGAAAAAATTGATTGAGTTAACCATAACAGTGAAAAAGAGACAAATATTACGAGAGGAGGAGAGAACTAAATCAGATGCTAAGCCTTTGAAGTATACATTCATTCATTGGGTATGGCGGGGATTACTTCGGTACAAATTTTGGGATGAACAGAATCGAAAAGTTATTCGTAGTCAAGGACGTCATATTTAATGAGAAACTTTTGTATAAAGACAGGAAAAGTGAGAGTGCATCTGATAGGATTAGTTTGGAAACCGAAACTGTTGAGCTAGAGGATATTTTTGGCTCGGGTGGGAGCTATAGTGTTCATGTTTACCAAGATCAAGGGGTCATTGAGGATTTACCAAGTACTACAATACCGGTTCTGCTGTGCAAATCCATAAGATTATGTGGGTCGCCTAATAGGTATTCTTCTTCAAATTTCTGTTCGATGTTAACAGATAGTGGTGAACCAGAAAGTTGTGTCGTAGTGAGCTTAGGGACAAGTGAAAAGATTCGATGGATGATGAAATGGATTCATTAATAGCCAATGATACTTGGGTGTTGGTAAAGCTTCCTGAGGGGAAATGGGCATTGAATAACAAATGGATATACATGAATAATGAGTAAGATTACCTATCTTTTAGTAAGATTACCTACCTTTTCATAAGATTAGCCATCTTTTAGTAAGATTACCCATCTTTTAGTAAGATTACCTATCTTTTAGTAAGATTACCTACCTTTTCGTAAGATTACTCATATTTTAGTAAGATTACCTACCTTTTCGTAAGAATAACCATCTTTTAGTAAGATTACATGTCTTTTCGTAAGATTACCAAATCTTTTCGTAAGATTAGCCATCTTAGGTAGACGCCTCAAGGAACAGTCTCAACTCAGGTCCAGACGCCTCAAGGAATAGTCTCAACTCAGGTCCAGACGCTTCAAGGAATAGTCACATATAAATTACGATTACTAACCAACCAAATAACTAAAGAAAAATCTTTTGTAGTGGCTAATTTCACTAAAATGTAACCGAACTGTAACTGAAATGCAATTGAATTACAAACGAGTTACAATTCAGTTGCAATTCAAATGCGTTTCAGTAGCCATATTAGCAACTACAAAAGGTCAGTCTCTAATAAGTTGGTTGGTTAGCAACCAACTTTTTTAGTGGTGAAAAGAAGTGGCTAAAACATAAATTTCTAGTAGTGAGAGATGACTGGTAAAGTTATTTATTGTTTCAATACCTCTGAAACTCAAGAATACATCGTATGAAAAGGATTCAGGGATTGAACTCGGAGGAGGTGTTGGAGTTGGGTATTTACTTGGAGGACTAGTTGGAAATATACCAGAAAAAAAAAAGAAGAAGCCATGGAGAAAGAGGAAGAAGAAAAACCCATGGAGAGGAGGAAAAGAAGAGATGATCAAGTAATGAAATGAGGAGTAGATTTCATGTTTCTCTCTTTCTCTCTTTCTAACTTTCTTATGTTAAATAAAACGTTGCTATCAAACTCCTCACTCACCTCCAACTATTTTACTCTCACGTAGGACCCACTCCTCACTCACCTATAACTATTTTTTCCATTTCTTTGTCCTCCAACTAATGGCTGGTATTTTGCTATATTTTTCTTCTTTTTTAATCAAAGGTTGCTATCATTCTAGTTGGTGTGGGTCCCACCTACTCCATCTGTTCTTTCACTAGTTACTAATTATTTTTGTCCGTCATACTTCACTTGGTACTATCTAAGGAACTGAATCTGATGTTACCCCAACGCACTACTTTCCAAATTGAATCCAGAATATCCTGAAGACCAAGACAGCGCATGTCGCCAGTTTTGTACTTGCAGATTACTATATTTAGCTTCATGACTTCTAAAAGCTTGTTCAAAGCTCCTTGTTTGCCAACGCACATCAGATGGTTGATTGCAGTAAAATACTGGAATTAGCACCTGATGCTTACTGTACTCACATTGATCTTTGATTTTGACCAGCTCATTGAGGCACCATCTAGATGAAGCATAGTTCTGGGAGAAAACAACAATGTATATTCTCAACTCCTCTATTGCTCTCATCAATTGCATGGAAATTTATTGTCCAATGTGTAGTTCATCATCATCCTTAAAGGTGCAAATGCCAGCCTCTACCAATCTGTCATAGACACTACAAAAAATTTATGTTTTAGCTACTGTTTTTTCCACCGATAAATTTCTACTACTAACCAACCAAATAACTAGAGAAAGATCTTTTGTAGTGGCTAATTTCACTTAAATGTAACAGAACTGTAACTGAAATGCAATTGAATTACAAACGAGTTGCAATTCGGTTGCAATTCAAATGCGTTTCAGTAGCCATATTAGCAACTACAGAAGGTCAGTCTCAAATAAGTTGTTTGGTTAGCAACCAACTTTTTTAGTGGTGAAAAGTAGTGGCTAAAACATAGGACAAGAAAAACATTGGAACTCACTTTATTAGCCAAAGACTCAAAATCACCTTCTCCCTCTCCTTTAAATTTTTTCCACAAAGAAACCTCATCCCAAAACTTGAACTCCAAATCAATCTTCCCGAACTTAACTCGAATATCATAACCCTGCAAGACACCATACTTGACCTTCCCAACTTCCAATTTTGAAACCCTAATATCCTCCACCTTCCACTTCTCCTTCTCAGCAACCGTTTCCAAAACGCCCTAAATTAAACAATACATGATCAAATTAGCATCTAATAAACCATTAACTGATACGAATTACTTCAATTAGGGAGATAGATCATCAGAAACCTGTAAGAAGAGATAGGGATGGGGACTGAGTTCTTCGCTGATATTGGGGTAGATGTAATGGGAGATATTGAAAGGTTTTGCGATCGTTGGTGAAGATTGGATGATGAAGATGATAAGAATAAGGAGGGAGAAAGTGAAGGGATTCATCATCATCTTCTTCTTCAGCTGTTAGAGGAAGATGCCGACGATGAAGAAAACACTGTAGCGTTGGTGTGCTGCTAGATCTGGTTCGGTATTTACCGTTCTATCAGTATGTTACTATCAGATACTAGTAAAAGTCCGTGTCCAATTTTTTATTTTTTATTTTTTTAATTTGAAAAAAGAATTTTTTTTAAAGGGAAAAATGGGAAAGGAACAATTTAGTGAGGGCAAAATAGAAAATTTGACATTTGATACTGTTCATAGTACAGTAGCAACCCGGTTGCCATTTATACTATAGATGATTATTAATAATCATTACCTTGCTTGTAAATAATCCCTCTAATTATTTCCCTTTTTTCCTTTTTGGATATTTCATAAAATATACTCTCTTAAAAGTTTTCAGAAAATTCGTTCCACTTTGATTTTTATAATTAACTAAATTAAATTTGAATCCAGCTTTATAAAAATTTAGCTATTCCTATAAAATTCTAAAAATTAAATTGATTTACCATTTGAAGAGTAGGTCTTGTAAAAAACTAGTTTTCTCAAAATATTATGGAAAAACTAGTTTTCATCATAGTTCATCCCTCTTTTTAGTTAGGCTTAGTGTTTAAAAACTAGTTTTTTCTTATGTTAGGAAAAAACTAATTTTTTACAAGATTTTGCCCCATTTGAAATATAATCAATAATCATTTTTAAAAGTGGATATTAATAACTAGGTTTTCTATAAATATGGAAAAAATTGATTGAGTTAACCATAACAGTGAAAAAGAGACAAATATTACGAGAGGAGGAGAGAACTAAATCAGATGTTAAGCCTTTGAAGTATACATTCATTCATTGGGTATGGAGGGGATTACTTCGGTACAAATTTTGGGATGAACAGAATCGAAAAGTTATTCGTAGTCAAGGATGTCATATTTAATGAGAAACTTTTGTATAAAGACAGGAAAAGTGAGAGTGCATCTGATGGGATTAGTTTGGAAACCGAAACTGTTGAGCTAGAGGATATTTTTGGCTCGGGTGGGAGCAATAGTGTTCATGTTGACCAAGATCAAGGGGTCATTGAGGATGAACCAAGTACTACAATACCGGTTCTGCTGTGCAAATCCATGAGATTATGTGGGTCGCCTAATAGGTATTCTTCTTCAAATTTCTGTTCGATGTTAACAGATAGTGGTGAACCAGAAAGTTGTGTCGTAGTGAGCTTAGGGACAAGTGGAAAGATTCGATGGATGATGAAATGGACGCATTAATAGCCAATGATACTTGGGTGTTGGTAAAGCTTCCTGAGGGGAAATGGGCATTGAATAACAAATGGATATACATGAATAATGAGTAAGATTACCTATCTTTTAGTAAGATTATTTACCTGTTCGTAAGATTAGCCATCTTTTAGTAAGATTACCCATCTTTTAGTAAGATTACCTACCTTTTCGTAAGATTAGCCATCTTTTAGTAAGATTACCTACCTTTTCGTAAGAATAACCATCTTTTAGTAAGCTTACATGTCTTTTCGTAAGATTACCAAATCTTTTCGTAATATTAGCCATCTTAGGTAGACGCCTCAAGGAACAGTCTCAACTCAGGTCCAGACGCCTCAAGGAATAGTCTCAACTCAGGTCCAGACGCTTCAAGGAATAGTCACAACTAAGGACGAACGCCTACAAATAGTTTCCCACCGGTCGAGGCCCCTCAAAATTGCCCTCACACATGAACAACGATCAGGCTTGATTCCCATTTGGGATACGTAGGAATCCTATCAAAGGGTCCAGCCATCTGACCCAAGCGGTCACCTCAGGACACCGACACGTCCACCTCACATCAAGGACATCGACACGTCCACCTCACCTCAGGACATCGACACGTCCACCTCACATCAAGGACACCGGCATATCCACCTCACACCAGGACACTGACACGTCCACTTACCATCACATTAGGACACCGACACGTCCACTCACCATTTCATCGGGACACCGACACGTTCACCTCACCCCACAGGACAGACACATCCACTTACCATCACATTAGGACACCGACACGTCCACTTACCATTTCATTAGGATACCGACACGTCCACCTCACACCACAGGACACCGACACGTCCACGTCACCTTAGGACACCGCCACGTCCTCACATTCGACCAACACGGTCACCTTCTCTCTCCCAACGAAGCGATCCAGATCAGGACCCTTATCTTATCGACGACCTTACTTCCTTCATAAGTGACGTCGCCGAGGGGCTTCTGTAAGTACCCCAATCTAGATCGCTCCCCATCCGAGTACACGAAAAACACAGATGACTCACACAAACGTGATCCCAAAGACCCGTAACCTTCAAAAACGCCAAAACCCCCAACCAAACCAAGGTAGGACCCTTCTGGATAAAATAAAATAGAAGGACTTTTTGAAAATTTATGAAAATATTTAGCCTGCAGAAGTGTCCGCGAGAACACTTTTGCAGGGTGAAAATCATAATTACAAAATCCTCTTAAATTCCATAAGAGCAATCCCGAGGCACGCCGAACCTCTGCCCGAATCCACCTAGCAATCCCGAGGCACGCCGAACCTCTACCCGAATTCACCTAGCAATCCCGAGGCACGCCGAACCTCTGCTCGATCCACCTAGCAATCCCGTGACACGCCGAACCTCTGCCCGAATCCACCTAGCAATCCCGAGGCACGCCGAACCTCTGCCCGAATCCACCTAGCAATTCCGAGGCACGCCGAAGCTTTGTCCGCAGACACCGATACATCCCGAAATCACGCCGAAGCTCTGTCCACAGACACCGGTCCATCTCGAAGCATTCCGATCCATCCCGATCCATCCCGGGGCACTATTCACACTTAATCAACACACTCCCAAGCGGAAGATAGACATGAATCAATATTGGTAAGGCCTCATTCCAACACTATGTCAATTCATTTCAATATATAGCATACAATGTAGACATCCTTTTTAAATGCATTTTTAAAAGCACATACACACACACACTCACAACTTTTAAAGAAAAAGGGGTATCGAAAGACTCGTGTATACTAGGCGACTCGGGTGAGCTCTACTATTCTCTTCCCAAGGCGTAACCTGACCTCCGAACTCAAAATCTCATCACACAACAACCTTTTCAAAAACAAAGTCTTTTCTCAATGTTTTGGGCTATATCAAAATGGCGTGGCGACTCCTCCAAACGCAGCGACACCTCCCGACCAAGCAAGCGAGATGTCCGGCCCGCGCTCGCGGATCCGGGTAATTTCACAATGCCATGTCATAATAGTGACATGGCTTAATGTGAGGGCTCTAAATGTTTGTCTTTTAATATATTATATAGATGGATCATTATAGTACTACTTCTTTCATCTAAAAAAAATTATAAATAAATTATTTAAAAAAATATATTTATTTTTGGACCGTTAATCTTTGATTATATTTTTAAATTCCTATTTATAAGACTCTTGCATGTATATAGATCATTACATTAATATTTATTCGTTCCAAAATAAAAATAATTGATCAATTTTTATTTTGCTTAAAATAAAAAAAAAAGTATTCATTTATTAGACTATATTATTGTAACTATTTCTAATTTATATACCAAAGATTTCAATTTATAAAATAAATTTGTATGTATATGGATCATAATTATAGTACTACTTCTTTTGTCTCAAAATGAATTATAAATAAAAAAATTAAAAACAAGAAATGTGCATTTGAATAAAATATTAATCGATCCAGTTTTGAAGAGGTTTATAAGTAAGGATGACCTAAGTATTGTGAGTATAGAAGGTGAGGTATAAGAGCAAAAGTGAGTTAGAGAATAGTAAATAGATATTTATTGTAAGTATGTCAATTGGCCCCTCAAATAAAAAAAATATTAAAAACTTATCATTTTGACATTGTATTTTTTCAAATAAAACATTCAAAATGAAATTTTATATCTTTTCAGATGAAACAAATAAAATATTAAATATACTCTTTCCTTAATTAATTCGCATATTCAATTTTGTGGATCTTATTATTATATGATGTATAGTATATAATATTATGTGAGGGAAGGATTAGAATTGAAATTCTAAAAGAAATATTGGGGACTCATAGATTAATTCCATTTTCATGTTATTGGTAGCCTATTCTATTTCTATGCAATGCAATAACTTTTTACCTGCACCCAAAATAAAGTTTTCTAATTTTAATAACAATTTGGGGAAAATGGGGGGGGGGGTAAAATAAATATTTTCTCTGTTTTGTTCTCAACATAATAAAGGAAACCCTAACTATTCTGTCTGAATGATTCAGAGGCATGCCTTAAATTAGTCACAAAATCTGGGGAGAAACGCGTTTCTCCGTAACTTATGGAGAAACGGGGCTCGACTTGTCGCGCGACAATGCAGGCCAAGGCTTCTGGATATCCAGAAGCTTATGAAAGTGATATCCAGAAACCTTCAAAATGAATATCCAGAAACTTTCAAAATATTTCTGGATATTCATTTGATGGTTTCTGGATATTCATTTTGAAGGTAAATGAATATCCAGAAACTTTCAAAATGTTTCTGGATATTCATTTGATGGCTTCTGGATATACATTTGAAGGTTTCTGGATATCCAGAAACCTTCAATAAGCAATTTCTGGTCTTGGCCTTGGATTTGGCTTCAAATCTATTTTTTCTGGATATCCGTCTCAAAGGCTTCTGGATATCCGTTCCAAAGCTTCTGGATATCCAGAACCCTTTGAGACTGATATCCAGAAATTTTTTTTCTGGTTATCAAACGCATAGCTTCTGGCTATTAAAAACACGTTTCTCCATAGTTATGGAGAAACGCATTTCTCAGCAGACCTACTCTAAATTAGTTGACCATCAATATTCCATATTCAGCATTTTGTATTTGAATAATCAGAGCTGTAGCCGATGTGTTCAGATATCTCTGTTTTTTTTTTTCATTTTCGTGAAAACTGGTGCTCCTTTTATCTATTATTATTTATCACTATTTTTTTTATTAATACTCTAATTAATTTTAATTTGTTCTGAAATATTTACTTTTGAATTGAACGAATAAATTACATATATATTTTTTTTAAAAAAATATCAAATGATAAAAATTAGAAGATATCGATACTTTTAAAATCGATTAGTGTCTGATTATAGATGTTTCTATTAGTTGCTTCATTGAAAAACAAAAAAAATAAAATAAAGAATTTAAAGTCACAATTTTTTATTTACAAAACATTGGCCACAACCAATTTGGAAATTTTTTCTCAAATATAAAAAAATATTTCCCAAAATAACAACTCTTTCAAACTATTTGTCAAAATGTCCATTTTTTTAAACTCGCTACTTCATATGATATGACGAGTTTAGTTTTTATTCGTTGAAACTCGTGACAACATTTAGCAAGTTTAATTTGTTTTTTTTTAAACTTCCAGTCTATTTATCTGAATTATAATGGTTTATCTATACTATACTAAAAAGACGTGACATTCCAAATTTGGCAAAAGCCCGCTCAAAAATAGCCGCTTTCAACGTCAACTTAAATGGAAACTTTTGTTTTCCTTTTTTTTTTTTTTTGGTTAACAGTGGTTTTGAGATTTGGAAAACAGGGAAACAAGCCGCTGTTTTTCTTGTTTTTCTCGAAACCAGTAGACAGAGGGGTAGAGAGAGAAAGGAAACAAGAAAAGACTAATGAACTGCTTAGTGTAAAAAATGTTAAAAAGGGACGGAATACCCTATATTTATTTTTTATTTTATTTTAATTTTTTATTGACTAGAAAATAATATTTTAGACATTTTTTATTAGTAATTTTTTTTTTACAAAAAGGTATATAAAAAAGATAGAAAAAAGCTAAACAAATGAAAGTATATAAAAGAAAAGAGGGACGGACTATCCTTTATTTATATTTATTTTTTATTAATTTTTTATTGATTAGAAAATAATATTTTAAATTTTTTTTACTGTTATGTAATATTCAATTATCAATAATATTAGTAAATAATTCTTTACATATATAGTAATGATTTAGGATATGCATGGAGTTTAGGATATGTAATATAGGATTTAGGGTATAAGATATATGATAAATGGTTTAGGGTATAAGGTATATGATAAATGGTTTATGGCTTATGGTATAAGGTATAAGGTATAATGTATATGGCATATAGTTTAAGGTATGGGTTAGGGTATGAGATATATAGGATTTAGGGTTTAGTGTTTAGTAAGTGGTATATATTACAATGTTTATGGTATAGAGGTATATACTTTAGGATATGGGGTATAAATATGATTTAAGGTATATGGGTTAGGGTATGGGGTATATAGGATTTAGGATATAGGGTTAATGGTTTAGAATATAGGGTTTAGGGTTTAGAATACAAAGTTTAGGGTTTTGAATTCAAACTGGTCCGTGCGGACCTTTCACGGATTTGGACCCATTTCGGCCATCTCTATGTATAAGGCCCTAACAATTGTTCCATTAGAAATGTTATAGAAGGCCCAATTAATTCCAACTAAGGCCTATGTTAAGAGTTAGAGACTTCATATACACATACCATGACAATTTGATCAAAACAGAAAGATACCATGACAATTTGATCGAATTCGATCAAAACAGAAAGCAAGCAGTCCGATTAAAATTAGGGCTTCGTTTGCAATTTTTAAGACTTAGTTGAGTTTAGATCATGATGTCGATCTTATTATCCAACTTAAACCCAAAATAAAAGGTTAATATAAAATATATTAATATTTTCCTAAATCGTACTCCCTCTGTTCCATCTGACTTAGGACAATTTGTCATTTTGGACGTCTCACTCAACTTAGGACGTTAAAAAATGGCAAATTTATATTATTTTTATATCAATGAGACCCACTTGTTATACTCATATCAACAATCTCGACCCCTTACTTTTCCTCCCACTCATTATCTCTCCTATTTTACTTTTCATAATCAAAATACCTCATATACTCATTATTTTGGTCAAATTTCAACAAGTGTTTCAAGTGACAAGAAAAATGACTAAAGTGATATGAATCAAGGTACAATGATTATCGAGTTGAATAGAAATGGACACAAGTTGTTTGTTAACTAGGGAAAGCCCTTGAACAACTTGTTCGCTGGCATAAAACCCCGAAAGGTTTTGGTACCTTCCTTGACCAAAAGTTTACTAGGGATCGAAATGATTACAGAGCTAGGAGCGTATAGAAGGGAGCTTAAGCTAGTGAAAAAACGTGTGTGCAAAATACAGTGTTCTATCCCTTTTATACCTCTTTACAACGGCTAATTACAAAGAAAATAATGGGCCTAGAATCTCGGGAGAGAGGTTGATCTGGTTGAGATATCTTCGCCAGTTTGTTGATGGAGGGGATAACGATCCGTTGCTGGGTATGTTGATGAAGAAAATGTCGTTGAATTGGTCTTCACTTACTTTGACACGTTCCCTGAAAAATAGGGTTAACGTAACAAAAACTCAACCTGCAGATGATCAAGATGTAATAGAACAACTCAAGTTGTTAGTACCAAGTTGTTAGATGCAAGTTGTAAACAAGTTGAAAAACGCAGGGCCCAACAATTGCCCCCAAACTTTTTGAATTTAAAATGACGAATATAAAGAGACAAAAAATTTAAAAATTTTGCCAAAAATAGATGAAAGGGACGGCGGTTTTAAATGAAAAGGGACACGATGGGACGGTTTAAGTAGTTTCCAAAGCAAAAGGCATGATTGTTTTTAAAGTCCCAACCGCTTTCAATCTCTCCCATAAATAAATAAGACTCCTCCCCAACTCTCCCTTTCACAGAATCAAAAAGGTAGCTCTCAAGGAGGTTTTCGAGAGGAATAACCAGGGAAGGAGGCCGGAGAGAAAATCAAGTAGGAATTTTCCGGTGAGTTTCTCTTTTCCTTTTCAATTTTCTCTTTGATTTCTTGCTCAAGTTGTAAAAATGGAAAGAAAAAAGGTGACTATAATCGAAAGTAACGAGGGTTTGCCCGAGGGTTTCATAACTCAAAACATGTTGAAAGATCCGGACAAAAAAAAATGTTTGATTCCTCAGGCCAACTTAGAAATCATTAAGAAAAACCACGCTATGCCACATGAAACCGAGTTTTTCACCCATCCCGACTTAACCTCTGAATGCTATTCTCCCGATTGGGTGTGCTTTCCCGAATATCCCTTTGTCATTGGCCTAAAATTTCCATTCCCAAAGTTAATTACTAGGTTTTTTGTTTCTTCCAAACTCAACTTTGCCCAAATCATGCCTCAAGGCTGGAGGTGCTTGCAAACCCTAGTTAGGTTAAATGCGGAGACTGAGTTGGAAGTTGATTTAGAAGAATTTGCTTATACAACTGAGTTTAGGAGATTTGGCCTTGGGAGATTTGGTTTTAGGGTTAGGTCTAGTGGAGCCCCTTTTTTGAATGATAACAGTGATCCTGCTGATAGAGGTTGGAAGAACAAATTTTTCTTTGCAAGGAGAAATACCCTGGTTTCAGAGGAGGGTGCCAATTCCAAGTGGAGGTCTCAAGGTAGTATAGATAATTTTTCTTACTCGAATAATGCTTCTTACCAACCTGCTAACTAACCACTTGAATTTCCTTTGGCGTAGTTGCTAAGCTGAGCGTGCTTTTTGCTCATAAAGATGGAACAGAGGAGAATGTGAGAAAAATTTACGAGTTGGATCCACTAGTAAGGTCTTTCAAAGCATTCCCAATCTTGTTTTCTGCAGATCCAGAAGAAGAAATTAACCCTGAAGAAGCCCTACCTGAACCCATCAAGATGTCTACAGGTCTTGGCTAACTTCTTAAAGTTTTTTCCTATCTCCAATTTATTCTAGCTCTTTCAAGTTGTTTTAATACTATATCCATTTGTTGCAGCCACTCGTTCTAAGGCCTCTGTGAGCGTGGCGGACCTACTGACTAAGGCAAAGATGGTTGTAAAAAATAACAAGCCCCCAACTCCCCACTCTGCAGTATCTAGTTCTGAAGCAGGAGTATCCAAGAAGGAGGAAACCAAGAAGAGGAAATTGACAGAGGTTGAAGCCACGGATGTGGGTGGTGATTTGAATGTGGAGAAGACAAGAGAAAAGTTTAAAACTGCGATGTAAGAGTTTACTGACAAGGTAAAATAAAGGGATTTTGAACCTTATACAAAAGGATTCATAGGTAATTGACACTTTCTTTTTTCACAGGTTTCAGAGATCATGATTCCTATCATAGATCAAGTTGATAATTTGAAGATCAAGGCGGCTAAATATTGCCACGAAGCTGAGGAAAAGAAGAAAGAAACCAAGAAGTATGCTGATGAGGTAGGAAAACTGAAGAAAGCTAATGGGAATTTGGAGAAGGAGTTGGCAGCTGTTCGTGCTGAGAAGGTGAAAGAAAATGAAGCACATGTGAAGGAGCTTGATGCAGCAAAAGTAGATCTTGAATTCCATGTAACCAAGACAGTGTTGGAGGCAAGGATCCAACTTATGGAGGAGTACAGGAACGGACAAGCTACAACTTGGGATGTGGAGGAGGAGAAGAGAACTTTAGAGTGTTACATTGGTGATCCTGCAGATGGAGAAGAAGTAGAATCACAAGCCCTAGAAGCTATTAACCAACTGGTTGAAGATGCTAACAATATTTTGAGTACAGCCGTGGTTAATCAAGCTGAAGAAAAGAATCAAGGGGAGGAAACTAATACAACACCGGCGGCAGCAGGTCAAGAAGTTTGAAAAATTTGAAAGTTTTTAAGGAGTTTGGAAGGAACAAAACAATTTCTTTTTTGCTTTTATTCGTCATACCTCTGTTGGTATGCACTAAAATGGGGGGTATGTCCCCAAGACAAGTTTATTTTGGTATGTAATGTCTCATAAGAGTCTAAAAAAATTTGTTTGGGAGTACTAGGTTGGTCTAGTACTCCAAGCTTTCTTAGGTTTTAAGGGACTGGTTGGCTTATCCAACTTGTCCTCTAGTTGCAAAAAATCTTTTGGAAACATTTCTAAGTTTTAAAGAAGTATTTTAGGTTTTTCATAAATACTTGCTTGTTCATTAAATAACACGTTGATGTTATAAGCAGAAGGTAACATGAAAATGTTACAACCAGTAGTCACAACTTGAATAAGTGTGAAATCGTGCGCCCAGGCGAAGGTGTCAAAACCTTAATTCGTTAAAAAAGATGAAAATCTTTTAACCATATGTAAATTGTACCTTTGATCAGAGGTAACCGTTTGAAGAGATAGAACAAGTATCAGCCGTCTTGGCGTGTCAACAAGTTTTATCCCTCTCCAGCTAGAGTTTCAACATGTATCAGCCGTACTGGCGTGTCAACATGTTAAAATTCTTCTTCCTAGGTCCAAACATGTTGGAGCCGTACTGGCGTGTTAACATGCACTACTACATTTCTGACCTAATGTAACGCATCTAACGCATCTAATGTAACGCCACGAGCTAATGTAACGCATCTAATGCAACGCCAGAGCTAATGTAACGCATCTAATGCAACGCCAGAGCTAATGTAACGGCTAATGCAACGCCAGAGCTAATGTAACGCATCTAATGCAACGCCAGAGCTAATGTAACGCATCTAATGCAACGCCAGAGCTAATGTAACGAGTCTAATGCAACGCCAAAATCCTAATGTAACGCCTAAATTACTAATGCAACGCCAAAATCCTAAACCCTATACCCTATAACCTATACCAAATACCATATACCCTATATCCTATATCCTATACCCTATACACTATACCCTATACACTATACCCTATACCTTATACCCCATACACTATATTTTATAACCTATATCCTGTACCCTATACCCTATGCCCTATACACTATACCCTATAACCTATATCCTATAAGGTATAGGGCATATGGTATAGGGTATACCCTATAGGGTATAGGGTATACCCTATAGGATATAGGTATAGGATATAGGGTATAGGGTATAAGGTATAGGGCATAGGGCATATGGTATAGGGTATACCCTATAGGGTATAGGGTATAAGGTATAGGGCATAGTGCATATGGTATAGGGTATACCCTATAGGATATAGGGTATACCCTATAGTATATAGGGTATAGGGTATAGGGTATAAGGTATAGGGCATAGGGTATAAGGCATATGGTATAGGGTATACCCTATAGGGTATAGGGTATACCCTATAGGATATAGGGTATAGGGTATAGGGTATAGGGTATAAGGTATAGGGCATAGGGCATATGGTATAGGGTATACCCTATAGGGTATAGGGTATAAGGTATAGGGCATAGGGCATATGGTATAGGGTATACCCTATAGGGTATAGGGTATACCCTATAAGGTATAGGGTATATGGTATACCCAATAGGGTATAGGGCATATGGTATAGGGTATACCCTATAGGGTATAGGGTATACCCTATAGGATATAGGGTATAGGATATAGGGTATAGGGTATAGGGTATAAGGTATAGGGCATAGGGTATAGGGCATATGGTATAGGGTATACCCTATAGGATATAGGGTATAAGGTATAGGGCATAGGGCATATGGTATAGAATATACCCTTTAGGGTATAGGGTATACCCTATAAGGTATAGGGTATAGGGCATAGAGCATATGGTATAGGGTATACCCTATAGGGTATAGGGTATACCCTATAAGGTATAGGGTATATGGTATACCCAATAGGGTATAGGGCATATGGTATAGGGTATACCCTATAGGGTAAAGGGTATACCCTATAGGATATAGGGTATAGGGTATAGGGTATAAGGTATAGGGCATAGGGTATAAGGCATATGGTATAGGGTATACCCTATAGGGTATAGGGTATAAGGTATAGGGCATAGGGCATATGGTATAGGGTATACCCTTTAGGGTATAGGGTATACCCTATAAGGTATAGGGTATAGGGTATACCCTATAGGGTATAGGGCATATGGTATAGGGTATACCCTATAGGATATAGGGTATAGGATATAGGGTATAGGGTATAAGGTATAGGGCATAGGGTATAGGGCATATGGTATAGGGTATACCCTATAGGATATAGGGTATAAGGTATAGGGCATAAGGCATATGGTATAGGGTATACCCTATAGGGTATAGGGTATACCCTATAGGGTATAGGGTATACCCTATAGGGTATAGGGTATAGGGTATACCCTATAAGGTATAGGGTATAACCTATAGGGTATAGGGTATAAGGTATAGGGCATATGGTATAGGGTATACCCTATAGGGTATAGGGTATACCCTATAGGATATAGGGTATAGGATATAGGGTATAGGGTATAAGGTATAGGGCATAGGGCATAGGGTATAGGGTATAAGGTATAGGGCATAGGGCATAGGGTATACCCTATAGGGTATACCCTATAGGGTATAGGGCATATGGTATAGGGTATACCCTATAGGGTATAGGGTATAGGGTATAGGGTATAAGGTATAGGGCATAGGGCATAGGGTATAGGGTATACCCTATAGGGTATAGGGTATACCCGATAGGGTATAGGGCATATGGTATAGGGTATACCCTATAGGGTATAGGGTATAGGGTATACCCTATAGGATATAGGGTATAGGATATAGGGTATAGGGTATAAGGTATAGGGCATAGGGCATATGGTATAGGGTATACCCTATAGGGTATAGGGTATAAGGTATAGGGCATAGGGCATAGGGTATAGGGTATAGGGTATACCCTATAGGGTATAGGGTATACCCTATTATTAATATATTCAATTATTTCTTAAGTTTATAATATAAAAATATTTACTTTTTTGATATTATGTATTATTACTAGTTATTATTAATATTATTATTAAGTATTATTATTAATAAATTTAAAATGATTAAATTATTGAGTATTATTATTAATTAATAACATTGTTATTTTTGATATTATGTATTATTACTAGTTATTTTAATATTATTATTAAGTATTATTATTAATTATATAATAATAATTATTAATATATTCAATTATTTGTTTAGTATATAATATAAAAATATTTACTTTTTTGATATTATGTATTATTACTAGTTATTATTAATATTATTATTAAGTATTATTATTAATAAATTTAAAATGATTAAATTAATGAGTATTATTATTAATTAATAACATTATTATTTTTGATATTATGTATTATTACTAGTTATTTTAATATTATTATTAAGTATTATTATTAATTATATAATAATAATTATTAATATATTCAATTATTTGTTAAGTATATAATATAAAAATATTTACTTTTTTTTGATATTATGTATTATTACTAGTTATTAGTAATATTATTATTAAGTATTATTATTAATAAATTTAAAATGATTAAATTAATGAGTATTATTATTAATTAATAACATTATTATTTTTGATATTATGTATTATTACTAGTTATTTTAATATTATTATTAAGTATTATTATTAATTATATAATATAGTGTGAAACAAATACTATGTGTTGTGCAATTTTTTGATTGGATCCAAAAATTTCACGCGGATCATGAATAAAACAACATCTAACCGTTCAATACATTCAATCCAACGGTCCACATCTATTCTAAACAAAACCAATAAATCCCTCTTTCTCTCCTCATTTCTCTTACTTTATTTTCATTTTATCAAAATAAACAAACCCATTTCTCTCATTCTTCTCTCTCTGTCAAACCGGCCGTTCGTTTCTCATGGATTCCGACCGTCTTCTTCTCTCCTCAACCCGTTTCTCATTTCTCTCATCAACCTTCTTCTTCTCTCTCATTCTTCTCTCCGTCAAACAACTCATGCCTACCCGTCTCCCAACCTTTTTCCATGGATTCCGACGAGCCCTTCATCATCTCCGGCGAGGCTCAACCATCTTCTTCTCTATCTCCGATCCCCAACGCCGTCTTCTTCTCTCTCTCCCCCAACGCCGTCTTCTTCTCTCCCCTTCATCGTCTCCGGCGAGGCTCAACCATCTAGATCTACATGGATTCCATTTTGATTTGTTTAAATTTTGTGTTTTGTGTTTTATTTCGATGGGTTTCCTTTCGATTTGTTGTTGTATTTTGTGTTTTATTTCGATTTGTACAAACTTTTGTTTGATTTGTGGATGGTTGTGGACGGTGGTGGACGGTGGTGGACGGTGGTGGATGGTGGTGGAGCAAAGTGTTACTTTTGAAAAATGCAAGAATTGTTTTGAATATAAAAAAAGTGAAGGGACTAATTTGAGAATAAAAAACATTAAGGGACTGATTTGAGAAAAAAAAAGTTAAGGGATTGATTTGAGAATAAATATATATATATTTTTTAAAATATATTTATATATAAATAAATATATATATATATATATATATATATATATATATATATATATATATATATATATATATATATATATATATATATATATTGAAAAAAGAAAATTAAAAAAATTAATAAAATTGTGAAATTATGGACTCATCTAATTCTTGGCGTTACATTAGGTATTCAACCACTTTTTAAATTGGCGTTACATTAGGTTCTTTTTGGCGTTGCATTAGGTGTTCATATAGTTTTAAAATTGGCGTTGCATTAGGTATTTACCTGATGCAACGCCAAAGCTCTGGCGTTACATTAGCTTACTATGTCGTTGCATTAGACCTAATGCAACGCAAGAGAATGCAACGGCCATTTGGCGTTACATTAGGCCTAATGTAACGGTTTTTGGGCCCTAATGCAACGAAAATTGGCGTTACATTAGGTCAGAAATGTAGTAGTGATGCTTAGACCTACTCCAGCTTTAGGTCCCAACAAGTATCAGCCGTACTGGCGTGTCAACATGTTGAGCCTAATCCTTCCGTTCAAGTTGTATACCTTGCAAAACCAATTCATGTTAGGGTTGGGCGTTAGCGTAGCTAACGCCCCTCCGATGCTTAAGTTAGTAAGGGTTTTCAATAAAAATTGATAACTTGAAACATGTGAATGAACTTGACAACAAAAATAGATCATACCTGAGAGGTCTAGTTGTTAATGACTGGACTTACATAAAATAGAGCTTCAAATGGATGGCATTCCAACTCCTAGGGATCCTGTCTCCACTTGGGGTTGACAACCAATATGCACCCTTGCCAGCTTCAGCATCGATGAGATATGGTCCTTCCCACTTGGGAGCTAATTTACTTGCATTCAATTCTCTTGTATTTTGAAATACTTTTCTCAAAACTAAATCACCAACCTGGAATCTTCTTATTCCGACATTCTTGTTGTATGATCTAGCAATCCGTTGTTGATAAGCTGCCATCCTTATCTTGGCTAAATCCCTGATCTCATCAATTGTATCTAAATCTTGGGTTAGCAAGAGGTTATTTTCATCTTGAGTTAATAAGCCATACCTTGCTGTTGGGATTGTCACCTCAACTTGAATTACAGCTTCTGCTCCATATACCAAAGAATATGGAGTTCTACCCGTGGCTCCTTTTGTAGTGGTCCTATCTGCCCAAAGTACAAGAGGTAACTCTTCAGCCCACTTTCCCTTCTTTTGATCTAGGCGCTTCTTCAAGTTGTTGATGATCAACTTATTGCTTGACTCAGCTTGACCATTGGCTTGAGGGTGGACAGGCGTTGACATGATCAACTTGATGCCCCAGCGAGTACAAAAATCTCTAGTCTTCTTACTTATGAATTGTGACCCGTTGTCACATATAATCTCTGATGGCACACCAAACCTGCTAATTATATTTTTCTTTAAAAATGAAATTACCTCCTTGTCCCTTACTTGTACATAAGCTTCAGCCTCGATCCATTTTGAGAAATAATCGGTTAATGCCAACATGAACACTTTGCCTCTAGGAGCCTTAGGCAACTTGCCCACAATGTCCATACCCCACTGCATGAAAGGCCAAGATGAGACTATAGAATGTAGAGGCTCAGCAGGTTGACGCAAGATGTTGCTGTGTCTTTGGCAGGCATCACACTTCTGTACATATCTCATGGCATCTTGACGCATGGTGTGCCAATAATAACCAGTCTTGAGGGCCTTTGACGCTAATGCTTTTCCACCAGAATGATTTCCACATATTCCTTCATGGATTTCTTTCAGCACCAGTTCAACTTGATCATTATCGACACACCTTAAATAGTGTCCTACAAAAGACTTCTTGAATAGAACATTATCTATCAAAACGAAAGTTGAAGTACAAATCTTAAAAGATCTAGCATTCTTAATGTCTGGCGGAATAGTTCCAAGTTGAAGGAACTCAATTATAGGTTGGGTCCAAGAAGATCTAGCATCTTGTGCCCCAGTAGGTTGAGTAACCACTTGAGTTTCCTCAACTTGGTCTATTACGGGGTACTTAACATAAATAATGGGGATATTAGTATTCAACATTGATTTGCAAGTTGAATCCAAGTTGGCTAATGCGTCCGCTTTTGTGTTTTCTTCTCTAGGGACCTGTTCCAAAGAGAATGATAGGAATTTTGAAGCTAAGGCCTTAACATGTTGGAGATACAGAGTCATCTTGGAATGCTTTGCCATATAACTGCCATTAAAATGGTTAGCGAGCAATTGAGAGTCAACATATACATTTATATGCGTAATGTTTAAACTTAAAGCAGTAGTTAAACCCACGATTAAAGCTTCATACTCAGCTTCATTATTTGTTGCATTGAATTCACAAGATACAGCTTGAGGTATGACATCACCTTGAGGGGATTTCAGGACTATTCCCAATCTAATTCCTTTTGAATTTGAAGCTCCATCTGTGAACAGTGTCCAAAATCTAGGAATAGTTTTACCTCAAGTTGTTGTACTTCCAGTTCCACTTCGGGCTGCAAACTTGGACTGAAGTCTGCTACAAAATTGGCTAGAGCCTGAGATTTGATGGCTGTTCTTGGCTCATATGAAATGTCATACGTGCTCAACTTGACCGACCACTTGGCCAACCTGCCTGACATCTCTGGAGTTCTCAACACATTTCTCATAGGATAATTAGTTCTAACAGTTATAGAATGTGTTTCAAAATAATGACGCAGTTTAATGCTTGTGATAGTTAAGGCTAAAATTATTCAAGATGAGAGTACCTTGTTTCAGCATCTAATAAAGACTTACTTACATAGTAAACATGATGTTGTTCACCTTGGATTTCTTTCACCGATACGCACTAACCGCATTCTCGATCTGACTAAATATAAATAAAGGTGCTCACCATGTTCGGTTTGGCAAGTAGGGGTGACGTCATCAAGTATTCTTTAAGTTGTTTAAAAGTCGCCTCATGTTGGTCACCCATTGGAAGAGTTTATTCTTTCTTAATATTTCGTAGAATAACCCGCACTTATCGGATGATTTAGATATAAATCTATTTAGTGCGGCTACTCTACTGTTAACCTTTGGACATCTTTAATGTTCTTGGGAGATTCCAAGTTGAGAATGGCTTTGATCTGCTCGGGACTGGCTTCAATTCCTCTCTTGGTCACCATATAACCCAAGAATTTTCCTGCTTTAACACCAAAACTGCACTTGGCTGGATTAAGCTTCATGTTGAAAGCTTTCAAGATGTTGAACGCCTCAGCAAGATGCTCTACATGATCTTCAATATGCTTGGACTTGACTACCATATCATCTATGTAAACTTCCATTGTCTTGCGAAGTTGATCTTTAAACATCTTATTCACGAGCCTCTGATAAGTTTCCCCTGCATTTTTAAGACCAAATGGCATAGCAATATAACAATATATACCTTCCGAAGTCATGAATGCTGTATCCTCTTGATCTGAGGGCTCCATTTGAATTTGCTGAAAACCTGAAGATGCATCCATGAATGTTAAGATGTCGTGGCCAGCTATCTCGTCAACTAGAGAATCAATATGAGGAAGAGGGAATGGATCCTTCGGGCAGGCCTTGTTCAAGTCTGTAAAGTCCACGCATACTCGCCACTTGCCGTTCCTCTTCTCTACCACCACAACATTGGCTAACCACCTTGGATATTGAACTTCTCTGATCATATTGGACTTCAAAAGCCTCTCAAATTCATCCTTTATGATCTGGTTCCTCTCCTGGGCAAACTTCCTTCTTTTCTGATGAACAGGACGGATGGTTGGATCAATGTTCAACTTGTGAGTAATGATGTCCTTGCTTATTCCTGTCATGTCCTCGTGCTTCCATGCAAAACAACATTTCTGACTTCTTAAGAACTCAATCAGCTCCTCCTCAATTTCAGATGGAAGGTCTATACCAACTTGTACTTGGGCCTCAGGATTCGACTCATCAACAGAAACATTTTTCGTCTCATGCTCCACTGCTTCAAGAACATCCTGGGCCTTTTTCTTTAATTGCTATGCTTGACGAGGAATCGAACTTGCTTTCATATTAACCTTGTAACATTCTTTAGAAACTTTCTGATTCCCCTTCAACTTGGCTACACCCCAAGGTGTTGGAAATTTGACACACTGGTGATAAGTTGACGGCACGGCCTTCATGTTGTGGATCCAAGGTCTTCCCAAAAGGACATTGTACGAGGAAGAGCATTCGATCACACAGAACCTTTCCATAGCATTCATACCCTCCAAATAGATAGGCAACTTGATTTCTCCGACTGTTTGCTTTATTTCACCACTGAATCCTACCAGCACGGATGAATTCTTCACAACTTCAGATAAAGGAATGCCCATATCTTCAAGAGCATAAGTGAAGATTATGTTAACTGAGCTACCGCCATCGATCAGAATTCTCTTGACCACACAATTAGCAATGCACTTTGAACAACTAGACCATCATGATGAGGGTCCAACGTGTTGTCCTTATCCTCATCCTCAAAGGAGATAACTTGACCATACGTGAAGTCACGACGCCTTGAGGGCAATTGGACCGATCCTCCTTAGAACTCTTAGCATGACGCTTGGCAGCGAGTAAGTTGTTCCACAAATATGGGATCCACACGAAATAACATTTACTACCTTGGTGGGTGGAGGTGGTGCAACTTTCTCGGAGTGCAGATTTGCTCCCTGAATTAGGTTCTTTAGACTCACTTCTGACCCTCTTCTTACCCAACAAATCCTTAAGAAGACCCTTGGATAATAAATGAGAAATCTCCTTCCTTAAGGCAAAACAATTCTCAGTGGTATGCCCAAAATCCTCATGAAATGCGCACCACTTGGACTTGTCCTTCCAAGTTGTTGGCTGATCATTCTTCTTGGGCCATCTTGCTTTATCTCCAAGATTTCCCATGGTGCAAAGGATTCCTGCAATGTCCACAGAAAAGCAGTATTCAGAAATTTTAGGATAATTATTATCATCCCCATCTTGATCATCATCTACAAAATGAACTTTAGAAGATTCAAGCAGGGGGTTTGCCCCTGTTGGACTTATAGTGATGGGAATCCGATTTTCTGTTAGAGGGCTCAAATAGAGGAGTAGGGGTTCTCCCAGTTGACTTCCCCATTGCCAGGCTGTCATCCTCCAATCTGATGAAAGGCAAGGCTCTGGTTCTGATTTCTTCAAGTTGTTTCGCAGGAGTCATCACCAACTCATTATAAAATAGAGAGCTCTTCTTCAAGTCAATACGTAATGCTTCCGTAGCTGTGGACACGTCCAAGTTGGGTATAGTCACTGCCTCCTTGTTAAACCTGTGCAAATATTCTTTAAGACTTTCGTTAGGCTGTTGCACAATTCTATAAAGGTCACTAGTCAACTTGTCAAATTCCCTATTGCATGAAAATTAATTGACAAACATATTGACAAGTTGAGCATAAGAAGAAATAGAGTTTAGAGGAAGTCCTGTTAGCCATTTTAAGGCTGGTCCCGACAATGTTGAGCCAAAACCCCTGCAAAAACATGCTTCTCTAAAAATAGGGGGGATACTTATAATATCCATTGACTCCTGATACAGCAACACATGCTCTGCTGGATCGGTGCTTCCATCATATTTCTTCATATGAGGGACTGAAAACTTCTTTGGGATTTCCACACTAGCTATTGCTGGCACAAAACGAGATTCGTTATAGCAAGTTGGAGAAACTTGGTGATATGGCAAGTTGACTCCATGCACGCTTCGAAGCAACTCTTTAATGGTTTGCATTTCCTTAACATGTTGGTTCTCTGCGAAAAGAGGAGTATTATTAAACTGAGGTGCGAAAGTATCAAAAGCATTAAAGAAACTCCCTGTTTGCCCCATTGAGGGTGTAGCATAGGTGTAGCAAGATGACAACACAGGTTGACTAGCTGGAAGGCTGAATCTTGGTTGCTCAATTGGAATGGACGTCACGATTGTACTTTCTGCTGGCAAAGTATTAGACATAGGGATATCTCCGAAATGGCTTGGTCCTGTACCTGCACCAAACAAAGATCTGGGAAGTAAAGGTGAAAATGGAGTAGATACTTGAGTATCAACTTTCTTTCCTTTACGCAGGCTATCAATGGCATTGAATATCATGGCGTTCGTACGCTCCTGACCATCCAACCGATCATTCACTTTCTTCAACATATCGGCCATGTTGGATAATATCTCCAAATTGACAGCTTCCGCATTTAAAGATGGATTTCCTTGGGTGCCGGAAACAGGAAGCGGCCGACTCCTCTCACCTTGACTGCCGGACGGCGGATTGGCTATTTCTACGCAAATAATCAAAGTTTCCCACGGACGGCGCCAAATTGTTTTGGTCAAATTTCAACAAGTGTTTCAAGTGACAAGAAAAATGACTAAAGTGATATGAATCAAGGTACAATGATTATCGAGTTGAATAGAAATGGACACAAGTTGTTTGTTAACTAGGGAAAGCCCTTGAACAACTTGTTCGCCGGCATAAAACCCCGAGAGGTTTTGGTACCTTCCTTGACCAAAAGTTTACTAGGGATCGAAATGATTACAGAGCTAGGAGCGTATAGAAGGGAGCTTAAGCTAGTGAAAAAACGTGTGTGCAAAATACAGTGTTCTATCCCTTTTATACCTCTTTACAACGGCTAATTACAAAGAAAATAATGGGCCTAGAATCTCGGGAGAGAGGTTGATCTGGTTGAGATATCTTCGCCAGTTTGTTGATGGAGGGGATAACGATCCGTTGCTGGGTATGTTGATGAAGAAAACGTCGTTGAATTGGTCTTCACTTACTTTGACACGTTCCCTGAAAAATAGGGTTAAAGTAACAAAAACTCAACCTGCAGATGATCAAGATGTAATAGAACAACTCAAGTTGTTAGTACCAAGTTGTTAGATGCAAGTTGTAAACAAGTTGAAAAATGCATAGCCCAACACTCATTCTTTTTTCTCTTATTATATTAGTATTTTTTAATTCCCGTATCAAAAGAGAAAATCCTAAATCGAATTGGACGGAGGGAGTATATCTTTATTTGTATTTGTGGCTGAAATATTGATGATTTTGAACTATTCTATATAAAACAACCATGATTGTACTTAAAATTAAATTTGGCCGAAATAAATTTGAGCTGAAAAATAGAATTTTAATATAAGTCGAGTTGAATCAGATCAATTGTGAATTCTTACGCATTCTATTCAGATCAAATTCGAGCCCATAACTTTAAAATTCAAGCTAAATTCAGATCAATATCGATCTAACTCGAACACGATTCGTTTTCATCCCTACGTAGTATGTATTATATATAGACACTAAGACCCAAAATCTTTATATATTAACGTTCCCTCACGTGTAGTGGGCTTTGTTAAAGCTTACAACATTTACTTGCACTACCAGAAAAACATGTTTTAGAGGCGGAAATTTCCGCCGTTAAAGTAGCATTTCCGTCGCTGCTACATACCCACTGGTGGAATTATTTCGTCGGTGGTCCACAAGTGGCAGCGCGTCGCAGCGGTCCGGCAGTCCAATTTCCGCCAGTGTCCACTGACGGAAATGGTATTCCGCCAGTGTCCACAGGCGGAATTTTTCGCCACTGAGGTAATTTAATTTAATTAAAATTGTAATTTCACGGGGGGATATTTCCGCCACTGGGTTATTTTGATTTAATTAAAATTCAAAATCTACCGACGGAATATTCCGCCACTGAGGCAATTTTATTTAATTAAATTGTAATTTCACCGGCGAAATTTTCCGCCGTTGTGTTATTCTGATTTATTTAAAATTTTAAATCCACCGACGGAATATTCCGCCGCTGATAATGCAATACAACAACAACAACAACGAAGCCTTAGTCCCAAAATAATTTGGGGTCGGCTAACATGCACTACAAGAAAATCACGTTTTAGCGACGAAAAATTTCGTCGCTAAAGAGGAAAAATCCGTCGCTAAAGACATTTAGCGACGGAAAGTTTCCGTCGTTAAAACCCTTGTCGTTAAATGATAACGACAGATTCAATGGGTCGTCGTTATTTTAACGACGGATTATTCCGTCGCTATCTTAAAAATTCCGTCGCTAATGTGAAAAATCCTCATATGTCATCGTGTAAAAGGTTGTTAGAAAAAAAAGTATCAAATAGTACGAAATCGGGACATCACAAATCAAAGTACAATACCAAATCGAGGCATCACAATATCACCTTGGGGGGGGGACTGGAAAAGACTCCTGACAATACCGTCAGAAGAAAGGGAGCCGGTACTCGAGTGCGTGCCATGCCGCTGCATACTCTGCAGCTGGGCCATCATCAACGCAAATCGACGCTCTGTCTCGTCCCGATACTATGCAGCCTGTGCCTGAGCCTCCGTAGCCTGTACCCTAGCCTTCGCAGCCAAGCGTCTCTCCTCAGCCAAGCTTGCCTCCAGAGAGTCGATCCTTGAAACATACTGAGGATCGGGCCTGAAAACATTCGAGCGATGACCGGTCGACGACGATGGGCATTGCAGCCCGCGATCCCCCATCCCTAACACTCGGTCTCCTCTCTTTGGATGTCCATCTGAGGTGACCACTTGCCAAACTTCAGGCACGAATGAAATTTCACCGACTGCTTATGTTGGGCTTTGAATTGTCACTTATAGGAAATCTTATGGCAAAAAATCTGGCCAAAGTTTCTTGCCCGGAGCATAATGAATGCAATGGCAGCAGTGACTGAACACAACCCAGTTACGCAAAATTGGACATTCCCTAGATGCTTCATGTACTAAAAACCAACCTAATTCTCTTTCCAAATTGTGTGATCGTTATATCTTTCTTCTTACCTTGGATTGGTGGTGAAGCACATATTTCAATGAGGTATATCTCTAATAATAATTTAATTACTTGCATATTTTATTTAAATTTTAAACATTCCCTTATGCTTGTGATTAATCTTTTATTATACGTGAATTTACACTAACACCCCCCAACAACGTGCATACAACTGTCTTGTTTAGTTTCAAAGTCAATTAAACTAAAATCATGGATTTCATAGCATCAACATGGCTCCCCAGCTAACATGCGTATATAAACTGATTTCAAAGCATGCATACACTACATTTACACTAACACCCCATGTATTTCTTATCATTTACGCTAACACCCACCAACAAAACCATTTACACTAACCCCCCAGCTAACATACATGCATAAACTTATTTCAATTAAACGAAAACCATGGATATCACTAAATTTAAACTAACATACATACCATACACATATGTTGCTCGGCGAAGTTGATCGTCCCCATCGTATTCTTTGTTGTCGACCCCAAGGTGCTCGCTCTATTTGCCCGAGCCTGTTGGGCGATCTTTACCGCCCCTTCCGACGACCAAAATTCGCAAAATCTACGAAACGCCTCCTCGGTTATTCAAGTCGGTGTCTCGGACGCCAATCCCTTCTCCAGCCGCTGAGTATAGAATTTAGACTTCGTGGTACCTTTTAAAAATATGAAAATCTCATAAAGATATAATGATAACATTATAAAATTAAAAGAGTATAAAGGATAGATAAATATGTTACCAATATGATCCCGAAATAACTTCATACACTGCTGCATGAAAATATATTTAACCCTCCCCTCATCGATGTCCTTAATCCATGTAAATTTCAACTACAACATAAAAATAAAATTATAAAATTTTAATAACAAACTAACATTTAGGTTTTAAATAAAAACCATTAACACATAACCTTAAACGCCTCCCAAGCATATTCCTTCTCCTCCTGTGGCAATGCTTTCCAGTTGGGCCAAAACTCTTGCATGACTCGAGACTGCCAATACGTCCCAATCTTTGTCCCGAGTGTAGGTGTAAGTGCCCCAATCTGGGTCGTTAGTGTTTCGTCAGTCCAATTTAATGATTTATAATCATTTAGGGGCATTTCGGGCAATATTTTAGACAATTTGGATGAGAAAGGATTTATTGGGAATAAAAAATGGCCAGTGGCCTCGCTGGAAAGCGTAGTTTCCAAGTAAATTTGACTCTTTAGAAGCTGCCAAAATGCTTTTCTGCAAAATCAGGCACGCTGCTGATTTTATCCGCGCAGATGAAATTAACATGTCAATTTCATCCACGCGGATGAAATTGCACCTGGGTAACCTATAGATTGAGCCCTTCTCCTTCGTTTTTCAGGGGCAATAACTCATTTTCTTACTGTTACTCTGTCAAATTGAACTCTCAAAACAGCCTTAAACACAAAATCATACACAAGCCTTGATACTCCTCAAGCCCAAACACTAAGCAAAGAAGATAGGGTGTAACCATTGGTAAACCGGCCTTCTCCTTACCTAAACCCTCTTTATTTATGTATCAATTCCATGTTTAAAATATTGCTTGTCTTCTGTTCACTTACTTATTGTTCACCCCCTTCCTTCTTGTCCTTGGATCTAAGAGGATTTCCGTTGATGATTCTCTACAAAAAGATCTACATCTTTACTATTTATGTCATCTCTCATGTCCCTTTTACTTTACAAGTATTTACTTCCTTGTTTTGACCTAGGATTGATCATCTTGGAGTCAATCTCCATGAATGATCATCTTTAATGGTTTACATGATTTACTTTCTTGTAAATGTCCCTCCCTAGTCTAAGATGCTCACGTTGGAAACATTTCCATGGATGAACATCATCAAGACTCACATGTTGGTCAACCAAGGATGTAGTTGATACACTTGAGCCTAGATCTCAAGGATGGTCACTTCTTATGACCACCTTAGAGATCTACTCTAAAAGTTGATACATCTTTGACCCAATTTTATTTCACATGTTAATCCTTGTGTTTACTTTGTACATTTACTTGCTTACATGTTAATTCTCCATCCCTTTACAAATGAAGTGCTTCAAGTCCTAATGTACCCCCATGATGGCTTGATCTAGTTTGATTCATCACTAATAACTCTTAGATGATCACTAATCATGTCTAGGGAGAGAGAGGACAATCATGGATGCTAAAATTCAAAGATTCATTGCTTTACTATTTTTTATGTTACAGTACCAGTTTAAACTCTGTAAATCCAGTTAACTTTCTAGAAATTACAGAGACAGACTGAAAAGCAGTAAAAAAGTTTAACTGTAGAGTGATCCGCGCGGATGAAATTGCACCTTCAATTTCATCCACGCAGATGAAATTGTAGTCTGCATACATTTTTAGTTTCTTCAATTTTTTTCAGTTTCAGCACTGTTTTGCACTATTCACAGTCCAGTCCAGTAAACGTATCTTATTTTCAGAAATTCCTTTAGTCAAACCTCTTTTAAAAACACACACATACACACACACATTATTTTCAAGTTTGGAAGACTCGTCTTACGAGGCATTCCGGGTGAACGCCAAACGTTCTTCCCGGAGTGTAATGTGACCTCCGAACTCATTTCTCTATTTTCGGGCATTTTTCAAAGTTTTGGCCCTAAACTAAAATGGCGTGGCGACTCCGTTTGTTTTTTAAGTCCGCTAAGATTGACCCAATTCCAGAAATCATTTGAAACTCCAAGTTGTTGGCCAAATTGGATCGGGGTATATCACAGTGGCGACTCCACTGGGGATCGAAGCTTTAAAACTTGTTTTTCAAAAAATTCGTCTTTTTTAAGCTTTCGTGGGTCAAGCTTCCGTCCCATTACTTGAACTTTGTGTATTTATGTGTGTTTCCTTGTACATATTTGCCTTGCTATGATATCTTGCTACAGGTTTGACCATTTTGATTTTTTTTTCAAAGTTTGACTATTTGACCGTGGACTTGTGATGTTTGAAATGGGAGGCAGTCCTCCCTTTGACTGGTCAACTCTTATGTGCTTACATGCTTCCAAAATGTTTTCAAAAATGTTTTCAAAATAAATTATTTTCAAAATGTTTTGCATGCATCATGTCTTTAAGACACACTTGTAAATCTCTCTTTTTACTCGAAAAGGAATTTAGACTGCCGCACACTACGCGCACCTTGACCGTACACTCCACACTACGTCCTTAACCCGGGAAATCTCAATAGCAGCCCGAGAGGCCTTACTACGCCTCTCGGTGCGAGCACAGGATGACCCAAACAGCCATTGATTTACCCTCGTGTCGACCCTACACTTGTCCGTGACACACATTTTTGTCCGAGACTTGGTTGGTTTTTGGTTTGGTCTGTGTCATGCCGCGTCAGTGTATACCTCGTGTCGGTCAAACCCCAGTCAACGTGCTGAGTCAGGATCCTTCGTGGACCTAAATTAGTAGAGGTCATGCCGGTTTTCCGTCATGTACTTTGGCTCGATCTTGACTGGCGCTTTGACTTTGACATGCACGGCTTATGCACCGGCTCCCGGTGTGACACCGAGTCATCAGTGATTAACGCCCAATCCATGTTTAATTACCACTTAATCAACGATGAGTCAAGATCCTTTGTGGATAATTATCAGTCAAGGTCATGTCGGCATTTCGTCAGGCACCTTAACTCGATCTTGACCCTCGACGTTTGCTTTGTCCGTAATTTGCATCGAGTGCGCGTTAAGGCTTCATGACCCGCCAGACCTTAGGTTCGTTTTCCTTTTAGGTCGGTGGGACCTGCTTGCCCTATGGAACCCTTGCTCGAGGTTACAGGTTGAGGGGTCTATAGGCGTAGTGATGGGTCCCACTGATCCAGGGCTTATAGTAGTTTGCAAAAAGAAGAGCAATATTTTCCAACCACCTAGGATTCGAGAAAAGGCATTTTAAGTAAATTCGAACAAATAATTACATGTTGCATGAGCCCTAAGCCCAAACACCTACCCGTTTTCAACTCCCAAAATCTGAACCTCCCCTATATCATCCTCCCGCAGCACCTCGCAAGGCTTGGGTTCGGATACCGGGTCACCATCTTGTAAGTTGAGAAGAATTGAGCGCATCGTCGGCTTCGTCGTTTACTTCAACTCCAGTTTTCAGAATGTCCGCATCAGCTGGGAATAATGGGGATAATACCATTCCGCCTCCCGGGACTCCTCAGACAGAACATCAATGGAATCAGTTGGCAGAACAGATGAGACTGTGACAGGAAGCTCAGATGAACAACCTTCTGGAGGCAATCAGAAATCACGGTTTAGCAGCCGTTCTCAATCCCGATGGCACTTTCACCGTGGAGGATGAGGAGGATCCTAATACTGCTCCAAGTCGCCCTGACTATACCAAGATGCCACTACCAGCCTCCTATGGGACCACTACCAAGGCGCATGCTTCTCAACCTATGAGTCAGCCAACCCCTCAGCCACAGTCCAGTGTGCCCATGCAGCTCGGCGACAAGCCAAGTTTTTGCTCCTCAGTGGGGACAAGGTCAGTACGGAATGTCTTATCATGGCTGGAGGGAGCTTGGCATGCCACAGCAATTTGGGATGCCTCCGCAGTCTGGTACAGATCAGTTTGGGCCTTCCCAGCAACAGTTCAGAATGCCGCAACAACAGTCCGGAATGCCGCCGCCACAGTTTGGTCTAGGGCTGCATCAGGTACGAGTCAGTTCAGCGCCCCTCAGCAGCAGTTGGGTATCCCTCCTCAAAGTAGTACAGGTCAAGCAGCTCCCGATGCTTCATAAGCCTCCCTGAACCCGTTCCTCTCTCAAGGTCCTACGGGTCAGCAAGTCCCCATCCCCATCTCATCTGAATTACCAAGACCACAATATCCTCCCAGTTATACACCGTCGCTCCAGCAAGACATGCAGTTCAATAACCAAGGGCCACGACCCCCCCTTTAAGTACCACTATGAGTCTCACCCCGGGAATTCAGGCTACCCGGCCACTTTCGGTCTGCCTCCACCATCCTTGCCCACTAGGAATCAGCAGCACGCTGTCAGGTTTTATCCTTATGCTCAGGCTCCTACTTATACTCCCCATGGCAACTTAGGCTAAGGGCAAGTTTACACTTATGCCCCAGGTTTTGCCACCCCTTCCACCAGTGTGCCGCCTATGGTGAATCCTTTCTCTAGCTCTACCACCGGCCCGAACACTACGGCTCCGCCATTGAACTCTCATCTGGCTTGGTTCATAGAATAGCAGAAGGAAATGAAATTTCAGATCGCCAAATTGACAGGGAAGAAAACTTCTCTCCGGCCCACTGATCCTGACTCCATTGTGCCTCTACCTCACAAGTTCATGATGCCCAATCTAGAAATGTTCGATGAAATTGCATGTCCCAAGACCCACTTGGATACCTACACCCTAGCCATGAAATCTAAAGGGTGCACGAATCAGCAGTTGGCCGACTACTTTAGTCTTTCCTTAAAGTTGGGCACTCTAAAGTGGTTCTTCCGGTTGAAGCCCGAGTCTAGGGCTACTTGGGAACAGATCACCAACGCTTTTATCGAGAAGTACAAAGCCAATCTGGAATGGGAAACAAATCAGGTAGACTTGCAAACAACTATACAACGTCTTGACGAGAATATTGGTAAATTTTACAAGCGTTGGAACCTTAAGCTGAGCGAGATGGCAATTCCTCCTTCCGATGAGGAACAGTTGGATATTTTCCAGTCATGCTTGAAACCTCATTTGAGAACGTCCCTCAGTAATTTCCCCTATCCAGATCTGCGTGCCATGGTCAATTCTGGGGCTAAATTTGAGAGGGCTTACAACCAACAGCAAGCCGCTGCTCCTACTTATCGGTACCGAGCCCCTACCTCTAATCCCACTCCTGCCCAACCCAAAGGCAAGGAAGAAATTAACTATGTTGGTCAGGATTGCAACAACACCACTCTTTTCATGCCAAGGAAAGGAGATGTGCCCAAGCCTCAGAGTATAAAGTTTAGTAACTTCGGGATGCCTTTGAGTGAAGTTTTCAGGGGATTGGTCAAAGAGGGTCTGATTCGGCCTTTGGACAACTATTAGCTTAAGGATCCCAATGCCCCCTGGATACATCCAAGCATTGTGCTTTCCACCAGTACCATGGGCACCATACTGATGATTGTATAACCTTGAAGAGGGCCATACGGGGATTAGTTGAGAAGGGTAAGCTGGAGGTACCCGAAGGGCCTAATACAGTCAACAACCCATTCCCTAGAAACAACAATAGTGTAAACATGATCAAAGTTGGGGAACCGTCTCAAGTGAGCGAGATAGCGATAATTGGGGCTAACACTTCTTATGTAAAAGAAATCCTTCGTATGGAAGATTCAGGTTGCATAATTGTTGTCAGGCTCAACGCAAAACTGGATGATTTGGAAGATGAATGGAGAACCCTGATAGAAAATATGGCTAACTCCCGCATAGCCGGTCTTCCCACAGAATCTGACTTCATCAGTATAATAGAGACCAATCCACCGGACAACGATACCGACAAAATGGTGATCTTCAAGGTAACCAAGAATAGATTGACCTATGAAGAATATGTCAAGATAATGGAGAATGCTATTCAGGAAACATGCTTGGGAAGCCAACCAGGAAAGTGAATGGGGCCTCCCGAGTGCCAACGCTTAATTTTGTCAATGATCATGAATTTGGGTTCCCTCCCAGCTTCGAGAACGATGAGCAAACCAATCCTCCATGGGCCCATGTTAGCAGATTCCTATGGGAGTATGAAGCTCGCTACTTCTCGGAGAAAGGGATAGCCGATAATGAAGAATTGGGGTTATTCAGATCAAAGTATGAAAGAACCACTTACATAAGGTGGCTAGAGCACTCAAAGAAGATAGAGCAAAAGAGCTTCAGGCGGGCATATGTATTGGGGCATATTAGTAGAGAGGCTGAGGCACACCTATAACTAATACTGTTCTGCAAGATGGTTTTGGGAGAAGCTGAATATTGTCCTGACAGTGACAGCAGCGAAAGTGAAGAATCAGATGAAGAAAATTGCCTCTATATCTTGTCGGGAGTCGAGTATGTACCACTACCTCCCACTCTTCCCCCGCAGTTCCTAGGAGGAGAGGCTGGGTCGCGATCTTCGTCTGCAACATTGGGCACCTATGACAATTTATGTGGTTGCACATACCTCTCTTCCCCTGATAGCAGTGATCAACGTTCTGTCTTGGCCAGATTTCACGTAACATGGGATGATGACTCCAGTAATAGTGACGAAAGTGAGGAATCGACTGAGGCCCGGGACCCAAAATCAATCTAGAATGACCACGCTGAGAATGATAGCCTAAATGCCAGAAGCAATGGGTGGTTGTCAGCTTGTGACGACGAAGGTCTGACAGAAAGTACGAATGGTGAATTAATGGAAACCGATCATGAAAAGTCCGAAGATGCGAAAGGATGGATATGGAGAACTGGTAGGCGAATGGAGAACTTTCATTGAAGCATTGGTCGAGAAAGGAAACTTTGGGCCTCCGATAGATGATGAGTTTGTAAACGTCACTGAATCCCTTTCTTCCTCCCCAAGAATCGACGACATTACAGTCTTGAGAGTCACTGCAGAACCTCTCGAATATAACGAGTGCCTAGAATTGCTCAAAAGAGTTATTGATCTAGAAGCCACTCCGGTTTCCTACATACCTACAGCCAAACATGACATCTTCCTGGTAGCCCCTGCATCTGGAAATGGACCCCGAGTGCCCCTCATTTGGACTCAGGTGTCATGAGAAACTTTTGCTATGTTAGGCCGTGAGAACGAGCACTGTGAATCCTTCACTTGTGGTTGCCTTACCTGCAAGCTCGAAAGGGAAGAAGCGTATGCTGAGATGGAGACTGATGAGGAAGAACTACTTGAAATACCTGATAGCCCAAAAACTGAAGAAATTCCGGCAGGTTTTGAGGAGATAGAGTCAGCTAGGATCTTTGACCCAGATGAACTCCTTTTAGACGATGGTGTTGTCCGCTTTAAGAAGTGTCTGGCCAGATCAAAAGATACTTTCAGGGCCTTGACACATACAGGAAGGTGAATCAGTTACGGAGAAGACAAAGAGAAGGAGAATGAGACCGAGGATATGAAGGCCCTAGATTTTCCCGGGGATGAATATATAGATATCATGGAGTTTAACACTGCTTGCCATAATTTGGGGAAGGGATTCTCAGGCATCCGATCTAAACAAATATTTGAAAATCTGGTAGAGTAAGGTAGATTGGCCCCCATCTTTTCCAATGAGAAAGTAACCATTGTCAGGTCAAGCCCGCCCGGGGGCAAGGTAACAATCCTCGTCAGGATCACCACAGAAGAAGTCACTTTTCTCAAATGTATTACAACTATGAGAGAGGTCCTGTACACTGGCATGGTACCTGATATTCCCCCCGTGCAGAATGCCATAATAATCTCTAGTGCCGAGTATTACAAACGGCGGTTAGGACTGCTGTATAAAGCCAAAAAAGAAGGGGAGAGGCCACCAAGCCCTGGAGACAATAATTCCTGCTGCATGCTAACTTTAAGCAAGCTCAAACAATCTGTGGACGATATGAACCATGACTACGAGGATGAGGATGAATCGAAAAAAGCCCTAGCCCTGTGGGCCATTCAAGGAACAACAGAACCTTCCCCGGTTCAGAAACTCGTAACTTGGGAGACGATCCAGAAGGCTGCTCACTCAGAAACCAATAACACCCGCAATCCCTAAACTCAACCCCTCACCATCGCCAAGCTCTGGGAAACTTGTAACAAGATCAGTCAGAGCCAGTGGCCAGTTGCCAAGGAAGCTCCTCCGTTGAACCTAGCAGCTTTGAAAGAGTCCTATAAAGAGGGAACCGATAAACCAAAGAAAGAAGTGAACATGTTGACCAGATCCGGGCAAGTCTACCAGGGTAACCACAAGTCAGAAAAGAAGTCAGCAGATCAGGCACCCAGGGTGAACCGTAATACTTATGCCAAGACAACTGAAACTCCCGACCCCAAAAAGGAAGATCCTGTACTAACTCAGCTGAAGCAGAGTCAAGCCAACATTTCTCTTTGGTCCTTACTCACCTCATCTTATCCCCACAAGTTGAAACTGGAGGAAAGTCTAGCTCGCAAACTGGTTCCTATTGATGCCGCTCCTGATGACGTGGAACAATTGATTGGGAACATCCATTACGGAAACATAATCACCTTCACCGACCTCGATCTCCCCCAGTTTGGAGCTGATCATAATGAACCCCTCTTCATCACCGTCCAACTAGATGAATGACACCTCCCTCGAGTCCTAGTCGACAATGGGTCAAGAATGAACATTCTCCCAGCAAAGATCATGAGCCTGCTCGGCATTAAGCCCACAGACCTGAAGCCTTCCTCCCTGACTATCAAGGCCTACGACTCAATGTCTCACATAGTACTTGGGGCTGCTACCTTAAATCTATGGTTTGGCAAGAAGATGATACTTGTGGAATTCCAGGTCATTGATATCCCAATCACCTTTAATGCTCTTTTGGGAAGACCTTGGCTGCACCAAGTAAACAGAGTCACTTCAAGTCTTCACCAGTATGTAAAGTTTGTTTCAGATGGGGCTCTAACTGTTGGTATAATGCCCTAGGCTATAGTTATGTTTAACTTGAACCGTTATGTATCATCTTTATCATTTATTATAGAGCATGTTTATTTGTTCATTATATGTTTTGAATGTTTATTATATTGAACTGCATCCCTAGTTGTTTTGAACAACTAGTATAAGTTGGTAATGGATAATCATGGAGATGATTATATGCATGGAGATACACATTACACTTATGGGTACTTGCTAGAGAACAAGTACTAGAATTGATCTACTTATGAGATTTATGACATGGTCTATTGTCATGATTAAATCTCATGATAGTCATGTCATTGGAATCCTTAGTACCTGAGATTATCATCGTCTTCCACATGATGAACGTTGCGTTTAATATAGTCTAACACTATCTTTAATCGAATAGCAATAAGGGCTATGTTAGCACGATCGGATTCTTGTAGGGAAGAATGATAAGTCAAGATGGGATTTGTCCCTCTTATGAAGAGAGATGTTTGCTTGGGCCCCTCGATGAATGAAGTTGATGAAATGTGTGGCCACACTCAAGTGATTTGATAGAGATCAAAGGCATTTGGATTATCAACATATTCGGGATCGAGAAAGCATTGAACGAAATGAGTTGACATAGACCATGACTCATGTTCAATTGGACATCGTGGACAAAGGGATTGTGACATTTGATTATCAAGGAATCAAGATATGATATTATATTTAATTGGGTGGACATAATGATTTGCTAGAAGTCACTTATGTTTTGTGAGGTTGATGTTTCAACTCACTACCAACATAAAATATAATTCCTAAAGAGTCACACACAAAAGAACGGATTGAAAATGGCTAAAAGGGTAAAATCTGGGCTCAGGGGACGACTCATCCTAGTCTGGCCCAAGTCGTGCCTTGTGAAGGGACGACTGTATCAGTTAGCAGTCATTAAGGGATGACTCGTGCACTACGGGACGAGTCGTGCTCACGACTCGTGCCATTAGGCACAACTCGTACCCTTTGATCTGTAAAACTGGTGAATTGGCCACTATGGCACAACTCGTGCTCTTGAGCACGACTCGTGCCAGCGACTAAAATCTGTTCGTACGCTTTTCCTTTGCTGGTTTGGTTTTGGTTTTTGACAAGGATTCTTTCCCTAATAGTTAGGAATTTATATTTGATATAAATAGAACCCCTTGGTCAGCCAAAAACACATGAAATTTTAGGGTTTATGAAACACTAAAATTGAGATCTAGATTGAGAATCAAAGATCAATACACTTTTAGCCATTGATTATTGAAAATCGTTTAAATAATCAGAGATCATCTAGTAATCAAGCAAGAAGCGTTCGTGATATGTTCGAGTGTGGATTACCGATAGAGGGTGATTACTTTATCACCAAAAGCCTAAAGCCTTCGATCGTCGATTCATCACAAGGTAAAGAACAAGGAGAAGATCAAAAACCTTCATCAACGGTTTTTGAGATTTGTTTTGAGATTCGCTATTGGAGATCTATTTTGAACAAACAAAACGCATTCAAGGTATGTAAATTCTATTTCATATATATTTCTAATCTCTTCATGCTATACGGATCATAGGGCTAGGGTTTTGATTGTTATTTCTAAGTTCTTCTGCTGCGTTTGTAACCCCAAAACCCAACAGTGGTATCAGCGCCCTGTCTTGCCATGATTAGGATTGAAATTGCATGCTAAATTTAATTTGATTATTTGCTATCCATGCTATATGAAATAGATCTAGATTTTATGTATTTTGTTTTTGGTGAAAAACAAGTATATGATGATATGCCATTATTATGATTTATGATAAATTAATATGATTACTTTATCACATAGTTTGTTAATCTATTTAATATGATTAAAGTAGATTGTAATTTCTCAAAATTGAATCAAATTGTTTGTATGAAATTTTGTGAAGCCATATGTTCATAATTATGTACACATGAGATCTATGTTACAACAATGCAATGTTTGTTACAATGTGAAAACCTTCTAAATATTTAAGTCTTATGCCATTCCTTGATTAGAACACTTGTGATATTTTAGGGTATTTGATGTAGTTTTGACTCAGTTGGGTGCATCTTATGTCTTAATTTGTGATCAAGATGAGATAATGGTTGATGTAGTTTTGACTCAGTTAGGTGCATCGTTCCATGTCTCATGCGTTTGAAAAAGGTTTTGACTTAATTGGTGCTTTCAAATGAGATTTGATCCAAGGCATAGATGAGATTTAAAACATATTTTTGGCATATGATGTCTAAGGAAATCTCATAAAAGATCTAAGAGTCATATAGTGATATGATTGATGTTTCTACCTAAATAGCTTGATTTTGGGCATTGACTCAGTTAAACCAAAATCAAGCGAAATATGGATCTTAGCCTACTTTGATTATATGATACATGTTTGTATTTGAAGGTGTATAATTGAGTGGGAGTATTTATGGCTCTTAGATGATAAATGTGTTGATACTTATGTGTTTCATTGTTTGCATATTTTATTGTAGAATAGCTAATCACAATAATCAACCCCTGTCACTGCGATCAGTCCTTGAGAAGAACAAGCTTGAAGAGAGCGGTACAAACTATTCTGATTGGATCAGAAGCCTAAGAATTGTTCTAAGGCAAGAGAAGAAAATGTACGTTCTCAATGAACCTCTTCCACCTCAACCTGCTCCAAATGCTTCTAGGGCAGATAGGGATGCACATAAGAAACATACTGATGATTCTACAGATGTTGCATGCCTTATGCTTGCCACTATGTCTAAGGCTCTTCAGAAGGACCTTGAGCACATAGAGACAACATTTGATCTTGCTGAGCGCTTAAAGGAAATGTTCCAAGTGCAAGCAAGAAATGAGCAGTTTGATGTGGTAAAGGCCCTAACTGCATGCAAGATGCAAGAGGGGCAGTCGGTGGGAGCTCATGTCCTTAAGATGAAGGGTCACATTGACCGTCTCGAAAGGCTTGGTAATCCGATGAGTTTGGAACTCGCCACGGATTTGATATTAAATTCATTGCCTGAACGTTATGGTCATTTCATTATGCACTATCACATGAATGACATGGATAAGAATCTCTCGGAATTGAATGCGATGCTTAAGACCGCAGAGAAGAATATCAAGAAGCCCCGAACCGACACTGTGTTAATGGTTAACAAAGGGAAAGGGTTCAAGAAAGATGGCAAAGGTAAAGCAAGTGTTGCTAAGCCTAAGGCAATAAATGTCGTTGCCGGAGAGGCTCCCAAAGTGTCTCAAAAGGATGCGGTTTGCTACCATTGCCAAGAGGTTGGTCATTGGAAGCGCAACTGCAAGGCTTACAAGGAAGGCCTAAAGGCGAAGAAGGGCAATACGATTGCTTCTGATTCAGGTATCTATATGATAGATATTTTCCTTTCTATTTCTAGTTCATGGGTATTAGATACCGGATGTGGACCTCACATTTGTTTAAATGTGAAGGGACTGAGAAATAGGAAGCTACTCAAGCAAGGTGAAGTTGACCTATGTGTTGGAAATGGATCAAGAGTTGCTGTATTAGTCGTAGGGACATATGATGTAACTTTACCTAGTGGCTAATTAGTACTTGTTTTGAACAATTATTACTATGTTCCAGATTTGAGTAGAAATATTATTTCCGTTTCTTGTTTGGATAATGAGGGGTATAATTTTCTTATTGAGAATAAGAAGTTTTATATTTATTTAAATGATATGCTTTATGGTATTGCAAATTCATTTAATGGCCTCTATGTTCTTGATGTTGATGAGAAAAAAAATAATGTTGAAAATGTTTATCATGTGGACAAGAAGTCTAAACCGAATGACGTGAACAAATCGTTCATGTGGCATTGCCGGCTTGGTCATATAAATGAGAAATGCATCTCTAATCTCCACAAGGATGGAATGTTATACTCACATGATTATGAATCATATGAGATATGCGAATCTTGTTTATTGGGCAAAATGACCAAACCACCATACACTAAGAATAGTGAAAGGGCTAGTGACTTGTTGGGCCTAATACATACTGATGTATGCGGACCAATGAGCAGCATTGCTAGGGGAGGATTTCAGTATTTCATTACATTCACCGATGACTTATCTAGATATGGCTATGTCTATCTGATGAAGTCCAAAAGTGAATCGTTTGAGATGTTTAGAACATTTCAAAATGATGTACAAAATCAACTTGGCAAAACTATTAAAGCACTTCGATCCGATCGTGGTGGAG
Source organism: Adenophora triphylla var. japonica (assembly GCA_022495995.1). Classification (NCBI taxonomy): domain Eukaryota; kingdom Viridiplantae; phylum Streptophyta; class Magnoliopsida; order Asterales; family Campanulaceae; genus Adenophora; species Adenophora triphylla. The sequence goes on along the minus strand of JAFEMH010002149.1, from coordinate 86,162 downwards.
AGTATTTGAGCCAAGAGTTTGACGATCATCTCAAAAATTGTGGAATTGTTTCAGAGTTTACTCCACCCGGAACGCCACAATGGAATGGTGTTTCCGAGGAGGAATAGAACCCTATTAGATATGGTTCGTTCAATGATGAGTCAAGTAGACCTTCCTATATCCTTTTGGGGACATGCATTAGAGACTGCTGTGTTCACACTGAACAGAGTCCCTACTAAATCGGCTCCTAAGACCCCACATAAGATGTGGCATGGAAGAAAACTTAGTTTGTCTTTCATGAAGATTTGGGGTTGCGAAGCTTAAGTGAAGAGACTTGTCTCCGATAAGTTAGCACCTAAATCTGACAAGGTTATTTTCGTTGGTTACCCTAAGGAAACCAAAGGGTATTACTTTTACAACCGCGTTGAGAACAAAGTGTTTGTTGCTCAATATGGTACTTTTCTTGAGAAACAGTTTCTCAATAAAGGAACTAGTGGGAGTAAAGTTGATCTTGAAGAAATTCAAGAACCTGAAAATAACATGGAACCGATAGTAGAGACTGAACCAAGTTCACAAGAAATTGTGGATCGGATATGTTACGATCCGCACTCGAGTGATATGGATTTGTCGTGTTGGAAAGTAATGAAGTGGAAGTCATTGAGAATGAAGAACCTACTTCCTATCAAGAGGCGATGTCCACTCCTGATTCGGATAAATGGTTGGAGGCCATGGTATCCGAATTGCAATCCATGTCAGATAATCAAGTTTGGAACTTGATTGAGCCACCCGAAGGTGTAAATGTTGGTGTAATGCCCTAGGCTTTGGTTATGTTTAACTTAAAACTTTTATGTATCATCTTTATCGTTTAAGTTATTATTTGATTACTATATATTTTGCATATTTATTTTAATAATCTTCATCCCTAATTATTAAGTGAATAATTAGTATAAATGTTAATGGATAATCATATGATGATTATATGCATAGAGATGCACATTAAATTTATGGGTACTTGTTAGTGAACAAGTGACTGGACTTGATCCGTATGAGATTTATGTCATGGTCAAATGTCATAATTAAATCTCATATGGTCACTTCATTTAGTCCCTAGACCTGAGATTATCATGACCTTACATATGATGAAAGTTATGTTTGATTTTAGTCAAACGATATCTTAACACGATATTTATAAAGGCTATCTTTGGCATGATCGGATTCATGATGGGAAGGATGATAAGTCAAGATGGAATTTGTCCCTTGAAAGAGAGATGTTTTGCTTGGGCCCCTCGATGAGTGATAATGATGGAAGTGTATGACCATACCCCAATACAATGGATTATCATTATACTCAAGATCGAGAAAGCATTGAACAAATACAAGTTGACGTGGACCATGACTTGTGTTCAATATAACATCGTGAGACAAAGGGATAAATGGAAGTGTACCATTGGAAACGTGAACTCTTACGTTATATTAATTGGGTAGACATAATGGCTTGCTAGAGTCCGCTTATGTTTTATGAGGGTCGATATGATCGATCTCATTGCCAACATAATATAATCATATTGGGTCACACACAATTAGAATGAATTGGTTAAACCAAATGAAGAAATATTGAGAGTTCCTCATCAGGCATAAGTCATCGCAAGTGATGCATCCCGGGCCCGCAGGGCACGTCTGGTCGTGCGACACTTCATGCCAAGAGGCGTTTACAGCTTAGTTTCCTAATACGATTAGGGCACTAATATTAATAATATAGTAGTATAAATATGAGTTTGTGAGCAGCCAAAACCTAGCCGAATTTTCAAAAGAAAAATCACAAAAGGGTTTCTCAATATTCTTCAAAGGTTTAATGATCTAGCAATCATCAAGAATTGTTCTTGGTTCATTCAAAGGTGTGGATACTACTAGAGGGTCTTCGTTCGTACGACGATCAAGGCCTAGAGTTCGAAGTTTGTGATTCAAAAATCATATTGATAATTGTTCGATAGCTCAAGAACGGAAAGCAATCAAGGTTGGTAAATTCTATCTCATGGAATTCAATTTAATCGTATAGAACGGATCTTAGGGCTCTTGGGTTTTATGTTATTAGACGCTTAATTCCGCTGCGCATGGACTCATAAAACCAAATAGTGGTATCAAAGCCCTGTTCGTATGGTTAAGTTTGAATTAACATGCTAGAATGGTTATATAAATTGTTTATATGTTCCTTGCATGTTTTGTATGCGATAGTTTTATTGTTTTTGAAACAGTGTGCCTAAATTGTGTTCTATTCATATTGAATTAAATCTATTAAAAGGCTGTTTATATGATTTAATTGCATTATGATTGGAATTGATTGAAGTTCAGAAAATCTGCAAACTGGCATCTCAAGTCATGCTACAAAGTTGGCCATGGGCAGTCTGATGGCATCGTCTGGTCGCGCGACAGAACAGGCCTCATGGATGTTTCTGTCACGCGACAGACTTTGTCAAAATCTGGGCAGAATCAGTTTGATAATTTTTCTGCTAATTCGTGATTAAGTTTATAATCTGATATATTTCTGTCTTAATCTGGATGCTATAAATTTTTGGAAATTAAATTTATAGGGCTATGCTATATTAATTCACTATTTATGCATGCTTAATTAATTTAAATGTGATTTTATTAATTGTTGCGATGCATGAATTATATGTTCTTATGTGTTAAGAGCTTTGTTAGATGTTTAGTTGAAACATTGAATTGTAATTTCATGAATGTTTAAATTGAAACATTGAAATTTTGATTTCTGATTGTTTATGAGAAATAAGTCAGTTTACGCAAAATTTAAAGGAATCTGATTGTTTGTGAGAAACAAGTCAGTATGCAAAGTATTGATTATGTTGCAAATCAGAACTGGTATTCTAATTGTGCATGTCTAGGAGAGATCTGTCGAAGGAGAGATTTGGTACTTAAGTAGTCCTTGTGGCTCACCTATTCTCTTGGGAACTTACCTGGTTAGCGATTATGATTATCTTTGCTGATATGCTTTTAATCTGCTTTAAAAGAACCTTCATTTAACTTTTGAGTTATTTATGCCAATTCATGATTAAAACACTTGAGACCACTCGGATAGTTTTGGGTGGGCTTGCCATAGCAAAGTACTTTGATTCTATTTCGTTTGCGAGCAAGATGAGGAAATGGTGGTTCCTATACGTTTAAAGTGGATGAACATAATGGGGTTATCAAAATGGTTTTGGACCCAAGGCATAAGATGAGATTAAAATATGCTTAGACATATGATGTCTTAAACAAATCTCATAAAAGATCTAAGAGTCATATACGATATGACTGATGTTTTCTACCTAATTAATTTTAATCTTGAGCGGTGCGCCATATCGTACTTGAGATTAAATTAAAGTTGGATCTTAGCCCATTAAATGTATATTATGCTTATTTGCATTGGAAGGTGTATAATTTAGTGGGAGTATTTGTGAAATACATGATTTTCTCTTAGATGATAAATGTGTTGATATTAATATGTGTTCATATAGTTTGCATATTTTATTGTAGAAATAGCATTACATAATAAATTGCGATTCGTCCTTATGAAGGACAAAATTCGGAAGGAAGGGTACAGATAATTCTGATTGGATCAGAAGCCTAAAGAATGGTTCTTAGGCAAATGTGTACGTTCTTGATGAATCCATTCCTGCTGAACCTACTGTAAATGTTGCAAAGGGCAAATAAGGAGCAACATTAGAAACATGTTGATGATTCTAATAATATTGCTCGCCTTATAATTGTCACCATGTTTCAAGCTCTTATGAAGAACCTTGAACATATTGAAGTAACTTTTGTTCTAACACAACGTAAAAGAAAATGTTCCAAATGCAATCTAGGCAAAAGATGTATGTTGTGGTGAAGGCTCTTAATGCATGAGATGCAAAAAGGAGCAATCTGCAAGAGTGTTAATGATTAACACAAGAAAGGGGTTCAAAAGGAAAGGTAAAGAAGGTAAAGCAAAAGTTTCTAAACCTAGGGCAAAAGTTGCCAAAGCCGAAGAGGCTAAACCCAAAAGTGTCTCAAAAGGAAGCAGTTTGCTACCATTGCAAGTCATTGGAAGCAGAGTTGCAAGGCTTATTAGGAAGGCCTAAAAGGTGAAGAAGGGAAATATGATTGCCACTACTTCAAGTATCTATATGATAGATATTTTCCTTTCGACTTCTTGTTCTTGGGTATATGATACCGGATTGGATCCCACATTTGTTGATAAACGTACAAGGAACAAAGAATAGAAAGCTACTCAAAGAAGGTGAATTAAACCTATGCGATAGTTGCTACATTAACCATAGGGACTTATGAAGTCGCTTTACCTAATGGACTAGTACTTGTTTTGAACAAGTGTCACTACGTTCCGGATTTGAGTAGGAGTATTATTTCTGTTTCTTGTATGGATGATGAAGAATATAATTTTCTTATTAAAATAAGAAGTTTTATATTTATTTAATGATATGCCTTATTGTATTGCATATGTCATTGAATAGTCTTCATATCCTTGATGATGAGAAACAAAATAATATTGAAGATATCTATAATATAAATGGGAAATCTAAACCGAATAATATGAACAACGCGTTCATATGGCATTGCCGGCTTGGTCAGATAAATAAGAAACATATATCTAAACTCCATTAACATGGACTTTTAGACTCATATGACTATGAATCATTTGAGGAATGTGGATCTTGTTTATTGGGATTATTGACCAAACCACCCTACACTAAGAGTAGTGGGAGGGTTAGTGACTTATTGGTCATTATATATGAGATGTATGTGGACTATTAAGCAGCATTGCTAGGGGAGGATTTTGTGTTTCATCACATTCACCGATGATTTATCTAGATATGACTATGTCTATCTGATGAAGTCCAAAGGTGAATCGTATGAGATGTTTCGAACATTTCAAGATGAAGTACAAAACAACTTGGCAAAACTATTAAGTACTTCGATTAGATCGAGGTGATAAATATTTGAGCCAAGAGTTTGACAATCATCTCAAAACTATGAAATCATTTCAAATTTGACTCCACCCGGAACACCACATTGTATGGTGTGTCTATAGGAGGAATTGAACCTTGTAAGACACAGTTCGTTCGATGATGTGTCAAGGTTACTTTCCTATTACCTTTTGAGGATATGCATTAGAAATAATGTGGTTACACTGAATTGTGTCCCTACTAAATCGGTTCCTTAGTCCCCACATGAGATGTGTCATGGAAGAAAACTTAGTCTGTCTTTCATGAAGATTTGGGGTTGCAAAGCTTATAAGAAGAGACTTGTCTCTGATAAGTTAGCACCAAATCTGACAAGGTTATTTTCGGAAATTAATCTTGCAACCGCAAAGAGAACAAAATGTTTGTTGCTTTATACTATTCGTTTCTTGAGAAATAGTTTCTCGATAAAGAATCTAGTGGGAGTAAAATTAATCTTGGAAAGGTTCAAGAACCTGAAAATAATATAGTGCCAAAAGTAGAGACGGAATCAAGTTCACAAGGAGTTGTGGAACCGGTTCAAGATGCACAAGTCCATCGTAGATCGGATAGGTTACAATCCGAACCCGAGAAATATTGATTTCTCGTATCGGAAAGTAATGAGGTGGAAGACATTAAGAATGACGATCCTACTTCCTATCTTGAGGCGTTGTCCACTCCTAATTTGGATAAATGGTTAGGAACCATGGAATCCGAATTACAATCCATGTTTGATGATCAAGTTTGGAACTTGATTGAGCTACCTGAAGGTGTAAAAACTAAAGGATGCAAGTAGGTCTTCAAGACCGACATGGATGGGAAGGTGTATACTTTTATGACTAAGGATTGTAGCAAAGGGATTTAGGCGAATTCATAGTATTGACTATGTTGAAACTTTTTCACCAGTTACAATGCCGAAGTCTATTAGAATTTCAATTGCCATAATCACATATTATGACTATGTGATATGACAAATGGATGTCAAATGGCTTTCTTTAAATTGAAAGATTATTAAGGATGTGTATTGTACATAACCCGAAGTTTTGTTGATCCGAGAAATTCTAATAAAGTATGCATGTTGCAAAGATCCATGAGATGGGTTGAAGCAAGCTTCAAGGAACTGGAATCTTCATTTTGATGAATCAGTCAAAGAGTTTGACTTCATCAAAGTACGAAGATGAACCTTGTGTATGCATGAAATTCAGTGGGATCGTAGTATTATTTCTATTGTCTTATTACAATGATATCTTACTCATTGGAAAACCGAAGTTCCAACACTTAAAGCTGGCAAGTCTTGGTCAAGGAAAGGCTTCTCAATGAAAGATATGGGTAAAGCCACTTACATCCTTGGCATCAAGATCTATATAGATAGATCTAAAAGGGATAAATTGGTTTGAGTCAAAATACTCACATTGATAAGGTTCTTAGAAGAGTCTAAGAAAAGTAACTTATCAATGGGTCATGGTGTTTCTCTTAGCAATACTCATTGTCTTATGACAACTGATGAGCAAAAGGGAATGAATGAAGTTCCATATGCTCCAGCATTTGGATTTGTCATGTTGAAATTACCCGGATCCGTGGCAGGCCTCGCGGCCCCGGCATCTGGCATCTTTCGCGTTGGAGGTGTCTCGCCGTTTGTTTTCGCATTTGTAGAGTCGCCACGCCGTTTTTATTAAGCCCAAAACATTGAAAAAGGGCATCGCTTTAAAGATAATTTTAAACTCGTTTTTTGTGTGATGAGATTTTGAGTTCGGAGGTCGATGACTCCCCTAGAAGAGAATATTAGAATATTAGAGCTCACCCGAGTAGCCTCGTAAAACGAGTCTTTCTGATACCCCTAATATCCTTTAAATGTCAGGTGTGTGTGTGTGTGCTTTTAAAAATGCATGATGTATCGGATGTCTACATTGTATGCTATGTATGGAAATGTATTGAAATAGTGTAGGAAGGAAGCCTTACCAATGTTGGTTCGTGTCTGTCTTCCGCTGGGGAATAGTGTTTGAGGTCGAAGTAGCGTTCCTGCACGGATCGGGATTGCTTCGGAGATGCGGCTGTCCGCGGACGAGTTTCGGCGTGAGTTGAGGTTGCCGGCTGCGTTCGTGCCGCGGTTCGGCGTGCGTGGGGATCGTCTGGATCACTCGGGCAGAGGTTCGGCGTGCGTTGTGGTGGCGTGGAGTCACCTGCGCAGTTTCGGCGTGGTTTGGGATCGTCGGTTTGACTCGGAAAGAGCCGGGACACCGTGGAAAGACTCGTGCAAGGCCTCGGAGTACCACGAGGGGCCTCAGAGTACCTCGAGAGTGCCTCGGGCAGCGCGGGAGCGTCTCGGGAGCGCTCGGGGAGGCTTCTGAGCACCACAAGGGAGCTCGGAAGGCCTCGGAAGGATCCGAAAGGGGCCTGGAGTGCCTCAAGAGGACTTAGAGGGGAGCCGAAGGCTAAGGGAGGAAGAGAGAAGAGGGAGGTGTGTCAAAATGAGGAGGGGAAGCCCTCTATTTATAGTAAAAATTTCGGAGCAAAGAGGTCCGTACGGACCTTCTTGGTTATCCGTAATTTTGGATTTCCTCGATTTGAGGGAATCCGCAATGATGGTGAATATTCCGGGAATGATGATGTCCCCGAGCAATAAGGTCCGTACGGACCATCTTGCATGCAAAGAGGTCCGTACGGACCAACTCGCAGGAAGTAATCATTTTCCCGGGATTTGAGGGAATATTGTGGACTTTAAGGGGGTTCAAGAATCATTGAAACAAAGAGGTCCGTACGGACCTTAATTGCTTTTCTCGATTTCCCGAAAATTCCCAAAAGGTTCTTTTGTCCCTTTTTATCCTGAGAGGCTCCTCCCTTGGTTTGGTTGGGGGCTTGAGAGGGTTTTGAGAGGGTTTTGAGGAGAGAGGTCTCCGAGACTGCGTGGATGAGTCCTGCGGTGTTTCCCGTGTGTTTGAAAGGGGTGATCCGTTGGGGTACTTACAGAAGCCCTCGACGACGTCACTTATGAAAGAAGTGGGGTCGCCGATAAGATAAGTGGTCCTAATCTGGATCGCGTCTTTGGGAGAGGAAGTGACCGTGAGGGTCAATGTGAGGACGTGGTGGTGTCCTTTTGTGTGACCGTTTAGGTCAATAGGCCGGACCCCGTGATAGGATTCCTACGTATCCCTGGCGGGAATCAAGCACAGTCGTAGTTCGGGTGTGGGGTGAGTGTTTTGTGAATGTGGGCGTGGTGGTGCCCTGAAGTGTCGTGTGACCGCCGAGGTCAGTGGTAAGGACGTGGTGGTGTCCTGGGTGACCGCATAGGTCGATGTGGAGGACGTGGTGGTGTCCTAGGTGACCGTATACGTCGATGGCTGTACCCTGTGATAGGATTCCTACGTATCCCTGGCGGGAATCAAGCCTGGTCGTAGTTCAGAGGTCGTGAATTTGTGAGTGCATGTGGGCGTGGTGGTGCCCTGAAGTGTTGTGTGACCGCCGAGGTCAGTGGTAAGGACGTGGTGGTGTCCTGGGTGACCGCATAGGTCGATGTGGAGGACGTGGTGGTGTCCTAGGTCAATTGTGAGGACGTGGTGGCGTCCTGGGCTGGAAATTTTACGATTTTCCTAATCGGGTGGTTTAAGGCCTTCCGGGCCGGAGATAGAGTGAGGACCTGAATCGTCATCTGGTTGCGGTTGGTGCCACGCCGAGGACTTTGAATCGTCATCTGGCGGCGGTTGGTGCCACGCCGGGAGGACTTTGAATCGTCATCTGGCGGCGGTTGGTGCCACGCTGGAGGACTTTGAATCGTCATCTGGCGGCGGTTGGTGCCACGCCGAGGACTTTGAATCGTCTTCGCGGCGGTGGTGCCACGCCGGAGGACTTTGAATCGTCTTCGCGGCGGTTGGTGCCACGCCGGGAGGACTTTGAATCGTCTTACGGCGGCGGTTGGTGCCACGGAGGACTTTGAATCGTCTTGGCGGCGGTTGGTGCCACGCCGGAGGACTTTGAATAAATCTTACAGCGGCGGTTGGTGCCACGGGCCCAGGAGGACTTTGAATCGTCATCTGGCGGGTTGGTGCCACGCCGGAGGACTTTGAATCGTCATCTGGCGGCGGTTGGTGCCACGCCGGAGGACTTTGAATCGTCATCCGGCGGCGGTTGGTGCCACGCTGGGAGGACTTTGAATCGTCTTCGGCGGCGGTGGTGCCACGCCGGGAGGACTTTGAATCGTCTTCGGCGGCGGTTGGTGTGCGGAGGACTTTGAATCGTCTTGCGGCGGTTGATGTAATGCGCGAGGACTTTGAATCGTCTTCTAGCCGCATTGTGGAGCGTGGCCGCCAGTGCTTCGAGAGGCGTAGATGCCTTTGTGTTTTTGCATGTTGAGTAGAAGGTTGGACTTACGATGACTGCCGGTGCTTGCGCCGCCTTTGTTGAAGTGGGCAAGGATGACGGTCGGTGATTGCTTCACCATTTGGCGTTTTGGAGGCGCTTCGTACCTTGGGGCTTGTACTCGGAGGTGTTGGCTCCTTCTTGTGCCTCGTTTTGCCGTTGGAGTGGGCAAGGATGATGATCGTGCTGGGGATATGCAGCCTTGTATGACTTCCCTTTGACTTGTTGGGGAGGAGCTCGGGCTTACTTTGATGGCGTACTTGCGCCTGCCGTTGAAGTGGGCGAAGTTCGGGCTTACATCCGACCGCCGGTGCTTGAATTCTTTGAGGATGCATGACCTGTAGGGGGCCCTTTTACTGTTGGGAAGATGACTTCGGACCTCTTTTGAGGGCCAGTGGTTGAGTTGTCGTTGAGCGTTTGGAGGCGTCTTGTGCCTTGATATTCGTGCTGGGAGGTGTTGGCTCCTTCTTGAATTTCCGTCGGGCGTCTTGGAGGCGTCTCGTGCCTTGGGATTCGTGCTGGGAGGTGTTGGCTCCTTCTTGAATTGCCGTTGAGCGGGCGGTGGTTGAATTGCCGTTGGAGTGGGCGAGGTCCGGTCTTACGCTTGACGGCCGGGGATTGATTTGCCGTTGAAGTGGGCGAGGACCGGTCTTTCGTTGATGGCCGGTGGTTGAATTGCCGTTGAAGTGGGCGAGGACCGGTCTTTCGTTGATGGCCGGTGGTTGAATTGCCGTTGGAGTGGGCGAGGACCGGTCTTACGCTGACGGCCGGGGATTGATTTGCCGTTGAAGTGGGCGAGGACCGGTCTTACGTTGATGGCCGGTGGTTGAATTGCCGTTGAAGTGGGCGAGGACCGGTCTTACGTTGATGGCCGGTGGTTGAATTGCCGTTGAAGTGGGCGAGGACCGGTCTTACGCTGATGGCCGGTGGTTGAATTGCCGTTGAAGTGGGCGAGGTCCGGTCTTACGCTGACGGCCAGGGATTGATTTGCCGTTGAAGTGGGCGAGGACCGGTCTTACGTTGATGGCCGGTTTATGCTTCTGGCCTAGGTGTGTTCGTTGAGAACCTGGCTGGAGTGTCTGACACGAGGAAGAACAAGAGTGTCTTCCTGGGTTTATCCGAGTATTGGTGGGATACCACCCACACCTTCCACCTGAGCTGGGGCGAGGTGACAAAGGACGCCCACCGATTTTGCCGTTATTACCGGGCTCCTTCAAAGGGGAGCGTGAGGTGGAGAGACATGATCTCGATGATGTGCCGACCGAGCCGCCGGGCTTTGAGCCTCGTCCTCGCAGGGGCCTCGGGCATGTTGTATAGCGACGTGGAGCCGAGGATCACGTCCCAAGCATTGGGCCTACATCCGAGGTACGGCCAGTGACAATGGAGCAGCTTGGCGCGCTCCTTCTTGTGGTATGCACCGTCCGAGACTTTGTTCTCGAACCACGCGACCGCAGCCTCCTTTGCTCCGTTGGAGAGCTTGACCGATCTGGATAAGTGGTCTCGCGACATTGCTTGGGGGCGAGGCGCTTGGCCGAGCTCTACTTCTCCTTGGACCGGTTTAGCTGGGGTGGCCGATTCGTTGGCCGCTTTGACTTTGCTTTGGAGGTATGAGTTTATTGCCGTTTTTGATTTAGCAACTTGTCTTTTCTCCGTTTTCTTTTGCACTGAGCCTTCTCTGTTTTTTGTCACAGGTGTGGTTTTATGAGGTTTTCCAGTGCTTCTGGATAGGGATCCGGGGCCTTCTTTGCGCGCACTCGCTATGCTAGGCCGGGCCCGTACGGCGAGGAAGAGGAGGACCACCTGGGAAGCTCACCATTGCCTACTGGGATGTGCGGAGCGTCCGGAGCGAGATAGCCGTGAGGGTTTGTCTTGTTCCCGTGGACTCAGTATGAGGGAGATGAGCTCAGGGCTCCCGAGGTGACGGCCGCGGCGGAAGATGCCGCGGGGCTCGACTTGCGATGTCATGTATCCGGGGAGAGCGGGTCTTCTCGGCAAAGATGGCCCCGGTGTGCTTCCCGTGGCTCCGAGGGACCCTCCCTTTGGGATGCTTGACTCCCTGGGATATGGATGTGCTTGACTTCGAGAGGTACCTGGCGGTGTCAAGCCGAGGAGTTCATTTTATACTGAGAGGAGTACGGGGCCTTCGTGAGGAGGAAGCCGAGGACGCCGCAGTGGCCGGCGCGGAGAGAGAGGCCGCCCGCAGGCTCCCCTGCAGGTTCCGATGCCGGGACCGGATTTCACGCACGTCTGCGGGGACGGATCGAGGAGGAGGGTCTCGTACTGCTCCTCGCAGCTCCCTCTGAGCTGACCCCGATAGATCGGTGAGTGTTCTTACTCTTTCCATTTTGGCATCTTTTCGCATTTTTCTTTTTTTGTTGTCGAGTATAACCGTATTTGATGAGCGTTTCCTCGTATTGCTGCGCAGTGTCAGGGAGAGCTATGATATGTTGACTGCTGCCGTTACGTGGCGATGCGTTCCTTCGCTAAGAAGATGGCGTCGAAGATGTCCCGCCGGGGTCGGTGCCGCGCACAGAGCCTATGCCTTCGAGGCATTCTGCAGGACGTTCCTCCGCCTCAGAGCCGAGCCTGAGCCGCAGAGAGGACCTTGAGGGGGCGGCATAGCATGGATGCCTGGACATCTTCGAGCCGCAGGCCTTCGAGGGAGCAGCCCTTTTATCGCTTCATGCCTCCGCATGGCGCACAGGAGGGTTCCTCGAGCCTTCTTTCTTTGATCCTTTCGCCGGATTTGATCCTTCGAGTACTTTTCGTGGGAGCCTCAGCGGGTGCTCGGTATTCTGACGACGAGGATGTGACGGGCGAGTTCGCTGGGATGCCCGACTTTTCTTTGGAGGACCTCGGCGAGGATGATGATGCTGAGGAGTCTGATTAGTATTTATTTGCTTTCCCTCTTTTCATATCCCTCCTTGTTTTTTTTTTTGTTTAGCAACAGACATTTATTGGTACTGTAATAAACACATGTATTTTTGCATGGCAAACAAAGATTTTATTTTAAGATGTAATGTCATTTATTTTTGTGATTCCCGGGAATTGTCCTAGAAATTGTTGCTATTATTATTATATTTTTGTGCATGCCACGTGAGCTGAGAGTGCATTTGTGGGTAGTGTTTGTTTGTCGGGAATGGCTTTGTCCAGTGTTTAGCGCATTTGGAGCAAGGTTTCACGAGGACAGGTACCGTTTTGCCAAATGGGTTCCGTTGGTGCCGGGGAGACTCTTCATGGTATCGACTGCCCTGGCGACCGGGGATCGGTTCATGAGAGGGGGAAGCCCCGCTTTGCTCACCTTGTGGCTGCGAGAGAGACTTCAGTGCCATGCCCGAGGCTCCGACGTCGTTTAGCCCACGGTCATTTGCTCGCCGACCTCTTGTGTTGGATATGGATCACCCGCCCGGGAGAGATGGATGGCACACTTGGTACGCATCGATCCGCCGTGTGGGTTCCGCACCGGGAGGATTGAGACTAGGAGGATCTTGCAGAGGGGTCCTACGTTGTCGTAGTTCCGTGTTTGTCTTCGCTCCTCCTTCTATATTCCGTCGCTTGTTTCCGGCAAGCTTGGGATGAAGCAGAGCCTTTGTTGGGCCGGGATGACCTTGCTACCAAGCGGAGGTAGTTCCTCTTTGTATGGCGGCTCCAGTGCCTTCTTGTATTGTCCGAGGGTATGGAAGTATTCCGCTTTCCCTCCCGTGGTACTCCTTAGACGTCTGGGGAGCGTTGTATTGACGACTCGCATCCGGCCCGGTATGAGCGGCGTGTTGGGCGTCCCAAGTGGTCTTGGAGAGAAGGCGTGCGCGATTCCTGGGACCCACCTTGCCGTAGTAGCTATTGCCTCAGGGAGTGCCGAAGCTCGGTCCGACCTTCGATGTGACGGGAGACACTTTGTTTGACTACGAGACTAGAGTTGACCGACCGACGTGAGAGAGGTCCTCTTTACGTACTCGCAGGGAGGAGATCCGAGCCGAAGCACGGGCGAATGAAGCCCCGAGAGCTACCGGATTATTTGATTCTACTGGGAGGACCCCGTGATCTCTGACCGAGAGACGCAGAGTTGGTTCACGTGGAGCGAAAGAAGACTCGCCGGGGACGAGGGAAGAAAGGAAAGAATGGCGAGGGACAAGCGCAGATGGCGCGGAATGACCTCCTAGGTATCCATTCATTGCATTGCAAACACATTATTTGTTAAATGTATTAAGCCGTCTTTTAGCATGTTGTGAACTTGAGAGTAGACCGTGCTTGAACTCATCAAGAAATGTTGTAACCGTTAGTGATTTGTGATTTACTTTTAAAGCTTTGTCGAGACGCAAGATCTTTTGTTTGCCTTTGCTTTTGTTGTGCACTTTGCTCGCTGGGCCCATCTTTGGACTTTTCTCGTTGCATTTGCGGACTTGAAGCAGCCTGGGCCCCGACGGCAATCTCCTTCGCCGAGGCTTTCAGGCTTGGCCGAGAGGTTGAAGGCTCCCTCGACAAGTCGTTCGACGGTCTTTTCGTAGCTTCCTTGCCGCTTTGTTGGTGTCGGGCTCTTGACCTCAATTTCGCAGCCTTCGCTTGAGCTTCTTTTTTTTTTTTTTTTTTTTTTGTGAGCCCTTGCTCGAGCTCTTTTTGTGAGCCCTTGCTCGAGCTCTCCTTTTTTTTATATTTTTTTTTTTTGTGAGCCCTTGCTCGAGCTCTTTTTTTTTTTTTTTTTTTTTTTTTTGAAGCACGTGAGGGCGAAGACAAGCCCCGGCTTGGAAAGCTACGAGCCGTCGTTTGATGCCGAGCGACCCTCGGATGTCCTTTGATGTTGCCGCCGCCGTTTGACTTGGTCAAGGTGACCGCTGGGGGCGTGTTCTTGAAAAGTGCGGAGCTTGATGGAGGTCTTGGTTGACATTCAAACTTTTGACTTTTTGTGTATTTTTAGACCGGACCAATTAAGGTTGCCTACGTTCCCCCGGACTAGAGGGCTCAGTCTCGCGTAGTTCGACACTACATGGAGTGCCAAGAGATGCACAAATTGTTCTTCTTCAGCGAAGTATCTCGCGGGCTCAAGTTTGCTTCCGCTGACCGGATTCATGAAGGGATTGCCGCCTAGGTCTCGTCGCCTTTCATGGCGCCTCCGGAGAAGATCTTTTGAACCACGAAAGGGCCGATCCATGTGGGTTCCCATTTTCCCGAGTGGGTTGGTTCGAGTGGGAGGCTTTTCTTTGAGTACAAGGTCACGCTTCCCCGATGTCTCGGGATTTGACTTTCTTGTCGAAAGCTCTAGCCATCTGCTTTGATAGGCTCGGACGTGTTCCATGGCCTTTAGTCGTCGCTCGTCTAGCGTGAGCCAATTCGTCATGTCGGTCGGAGCCATTCAACTTCGTTGATGTCATTTTCTAGCGGCGACTCGGAGTGAGGGAATTTCCGGCTCGATGGGAAGGATCGCTTCCATCCCGTAGGTCGGGGCAAATGGGGTTTCTCCGCGTGGTGCATTCGGCCGATGTGCGGTAGCCCCAAAGTGCAAGGTGCAGCTTCTCGGGCCAATCTCGTCCTCGGGTGGTCATTTTTCGGATGATCCGTTCGAGGGTTTTGTTCTTTGCTTCCACGGCGCCGTTTGTTTGTGGCCTAGGTAGGGAGAAGATTTGTGACGTGTGATCTTGAATTCGGCCCAACGATGCCGTCGAATTCCCCTTCGAAGTGTGAGCCGTTGTCTGATATGACCTCATTTGGGATGCCGTATCGGCAGATGATGTTTTCCTTGAGGAAATGCGCGACCTTCTTGGAGGTGAGTACCTTGTAGGACTTGGCTTCGACCCATTTGGTGAAGTAGTCGATGGCTACTAAGATGAACTCGTGACCATTCTTTGCTGGCGGAGCGATTTTCCCGATGACGTCAATTCCCCAAGTGGCAAAGGGCCAAGGTGTAGTCATGCAGTAGAGATCGTGGGGTGGCAGATGATTGAGGTTGGAGAACCGTTGGCACTTGTCGCAGCTTCGGACGAAGTGGATGCAATCTGCCTCCATAGAGATCCAGTAGTAGCCCATCCTGAGAATGATTTGCATCAGGGCTCTGGCGTTCATGTGGGGACCGCAAGCCCCATTGTGGACTTCGTTTATGAACTTGTTTGCTTCTTCTTGGTTGATGCAGCGTAGGAGTGGCCCATGGTAGCGTTTCTTGTATAGCATGTCCCCGAGGATGACGAAGTGAGAGGCAAGGCGTTTTAGGGCCATGATGCTCTTGGTTTTGACCCCTCCTGTGTGTGGGTCTTCCTTGTTCATGAAGGTGGTTTCCCCGCTCTTGAGGTGTGGGAAGATCTGGTTTGTCTGAAATGGCGTCGAACTTGCGTCTCTTTGGCCCTTCGGCAATCTTGCAAATCGTTGTGATTAAAACCTTCTCGGCAGCTTGGGCTCGATTTTCTTTCGTTTGACAACATGCTTAAATGTTTGCTTGATGCATTTATTTAATTAATGTGTTTGCCTTTTGTATAGATGAATTTAACTGTTTTGATTAGTTAATGTCATCATTTGTTAGAGATGCAATGAAATGGTTTTTTAGGAAGGTCGGACCTTTTATTGAAAGCGTGAAGACTGTACATTGTTGATCAAAGATTCACAATCGTCGGGCGTAAAGCCGTCAAAAGACTCAAAAGATGTGAATAGACAGACAACAAGACTCGAGGCTAGACTATAGGCGACGAGGATTGGACCGGGCTTCATTACTCTCGGATGGTTTGTAGCTCTAGAGGGAGAGGTCTTTGGTTCGGGTGACCAATCTTCCCTTGGCATGAGTCCCGAAAAGTAGCTTGCATGCGGTTCGATTTCAAACCGGATCGCGGAGGTTTTTGGCTGCTCCCTGATGATGTCCCTCCATTAGTGTTGCCACCGGTCCTTGGGGGTTTTGATGATAGAAGTCGGCGAGGGCCACTTCTAGGAGGGCGAAGCATTCGGCGATTCGGAGGGGATTCTTGCGATGTTGATCACTTTCATAGAATCCGCCTCTTTATCTGGGATCTTTGCTTGGACGACGTTTACAATGTACGATTCGAGCGGACATGCTATATCTCCTTCCCCGATTAAGCCTTGGAGGAGGTTGCGCCATTGTTCGTCTGTGTCGGACACCAGAATGTTGAATTGAACTAAGCTGTGATGGTTGTCCCCATAAGATCCGAGAGTGTCGGCTAGGAGGGTTGTCTTGTACCGGGGATCGGTGATGAGCCGGTTGCAAGAGGGTTTTCGGCGAAGTAAGGGTCTACTCCTCGATCAATCTCCATTAGGGCATCCATCTCTTGATCCTCTCTCAAGCATTCTTCACAGTCGCATGTATCGAGTTGTCATCCTCGACCTACGAGTTCTTCAATTTCCGGCTCGTCGCGGCTTAGAGCGTGGATGTAAGGATCCACTTCGTAGCGGGACAGGGTAGGAGAATCATCTGGAGAAGAGTATTCGGTCATGTCGGGACCTTCTTCTGGGTCATAGCTTGCTGGCCAAGCACTTGCCATTGCACTGCTTCCGCGGATCACTTCGATCGCTCCGTTGGCATTGATGAATTTCACGCATTGGTGAAGAGTAGATGATCTGATGTATCCAAGGTCGTCCCAACAAAGCAGAGAAGGTTGGTTTGATTTCCACGACTTGGAATTCTACCGACTCTAGTTGTACGTCGAATTGGATCCTCAAATTGATGACTCCTACGATTGGTCGTGCAGTGGAATCGTAGGCTCGGATTACCCGAGGTGAAGGCCTTATCAGAGAACGGTCGATGCGGAGTCGTTTCCGTGTGCTCAAAGCGATGATGTTGGCTGCGGAGCCGTTATCAATCAAGACGTTCGGGAGGAAGAACATCTCTATTTTTATGAGGATGAGGAGGGCTTCGTTGTGCCGATTCTCACATATTGGCAAGTCATCGTCTGTGAAGGCTAAACCGCTTCCCGTGCTACCGTTTGACTCAGTCTCTTCTGGGGAACGTTCGATCCATCCATTTGTATGCCTTGGCTGGGGCAAAGATCGTAGGGAGACAGTTGCCCTTGGGCGTTCTTGTCGGAATTCCCGGTCACGAGATCTCTTGACTCTGGTTTCACGCTCCCGGTCGTAACGGGACGGCATGCCGACGGTTTCGGAAATTGCGGGGGTCTGCTCTCGCTTGGAGTTTCGTCAAAGGCTATTGAGTTTACCTCCTGTCGTTTCGGGGAATGGATTTCCGATGGTATTGGGACCACGGGGCGTTCCAATTTTCCCTCCTCAATGAGCCCCTGGACCACCTGCTGAGTACGAAGCAATTGTCGGTGGTGTGGCCGGGGTAGTTGTGGAAGGCGCGGTGTTTGCTCATATCCATGTTGGGCTTGAGGGTCTTCGGTTGGAAATTCTCGAGTGGTTTGAGAAGATTTCGCTTCACCAAAGCTTCAAATACTTGACCCAAGGGCATTTCCAGGTTATCAAAATCTGGAACTGTGGGAAGCGAGGGGTTGCTATTCTTTGGGGCCGCTTGATCGCGGTTTACTTGAGCTCCGTTCGAATGTAGTGCCTGTTCCGGCCGCTTCCTTTCCTTTGGTCGGGCAGGAGTTGAAGTTGCCGGTTTGTTCGATAGCGGTAAGATGAGGCGGGGGTTGCTTTGTTGCCTTTTGAAGACTCGAGTCTTTTCAAACTTTGTCCCAGGCGTTGGACCATGGCACGGAGATCCGGGTAGAAATGGTGGGCGATCAAGGTTCTCAAAGATGGCTTGAGGCGGGAATGGAAGATGTCCATCTGCTCTTCTTTGGAAAGTGGATCCATTATCTCGCTTAGCTTCCAGTTCCATCTTTTGTAGAACTCGCCCACTGGTTCATCATCCTTTTGTTCGGTGGCTTGCGGAGTCATGGCGGTTTGTTTCCCATTCAAGGTTGGCGCGGTACTTCTCCAGGAAGATTTCACTGATCGATCCCACGTGGAGCGGTTTTACGCCTTCACATTGAGGAACCACCTTAGTGGCCGTGGATTTGAGGGAATGCTGAAAATGATGCCATCTGTTGAGGGTTGCCCCTTTGGCTCTCATACCCGGGACGTAGGTGTCGATGTGGGTTTTTGGGCATTCTGTTCCGTCAAAACTTTTCCATTTCCGGCATCTGAACTTTGGAGGGAGAGGGACCACTTTGTTCGGATCGGTAGGCGGGAGGGAGTCCTTCCGAGAACTAGCTATCTTGCCTTGCATGTCTTTCATTTGTTCAATCAGCCGGGCCATGTGGGGATCGGTATGCGAGGTGGGTTACCGTTTTCGGGGACGGAAACCGAAGATGGAGGTGGATTGGGCGATGGGATCGCCATTCGGGAGTCTTGGGGAGGAAGTTGAGTGTATACCAACCCATACCCTGGGGTGTTGAAGTTGAGGCGTGATTGCCAGTCCGCTAAGGGTTGTGTTTGGGAACTGGGGAAACGATTCGTTAGCCCCAATTAGCGACTAGCAGTGGCAAACTTGAGATGTCGGGATATCCGCTCGGGATGCTGTCCCCGGTAAGAATGGGGACTTTTGATTGTGGTTGCGAGGCTCGTATAGAGGCAAAGGATTGAATCTGGGGGATACCGAGATGCATTGGGATACAGCGGAGCTTGAGCACGTATGTGTGCTTTGTTGGTAATGAGCTTGATGTGCAGAGCCGGGAAGCTGGCGATCGAGGCGGGCATGTCGGGCTGCTTGGCCCGATGCGGAGGAGCTTTGAGCGAGAGCTGCTTTGCGTTCTGGGATCTCGTAGCTTGGCGGAGGCGGGACCCGCCGATAGCTTTGAGAAACCGGGGAGCCGGTATATCTTCGATCCTCTATGAGAACAAAGGTTCCGTCGGGTTGGGGAACTGCAAGCTGTTCCTCGAAGACGCAAGGTGTCGACGATCCCGAGCTTGCTTTGTTCCTCTTGGCGCTTCTTGATGGTTTCGAAGGCTCGCAGCACCTCCTCCATTGTCTGGAGGTTCCTTAGTGGCGGGGTTCCGTTTCCCTCACTGTTATCTGTTGATCCCGTCATGGGGGAGTATTGGACGGTGCGGACCGTTGAACTGGAAGGGCTATCGGACCTTGTGACCTCGATGCGAAAAGGCGGCTTCCAGGATTCTCAACCACTCTCGGTTCGCTGGAGGGGGTGACGGGCAAGGTTTAGACACAGGAGTGGCCTAACGGGATAAAAGGAGGAAAGCTCACGTGGCATGCGGTTTCCGTTTCTTTTATTTTTCTGATTTTGATTTTTTTTTTTTTGTTGTTTTAATTTACTTAAAACATGTTTTCTCAGAGTCCTAGGTAGGTTGGAAAAGATTGCTCTTCTTTTTCGCAACTATGCTAGATCCTGGGGTCGATGGAGACCATACGTGCGGCTATAAGCCCCTCGTTTTGCACACAGTATTTCGACATCCCGGGGTGGACGGCCCAGGCGAGGTCCTATAGTGCAAGCGGTTTCCACCGGCCTAAAAGAAAATCGAACCTAAGGACCGAGCTGTCATGTTCGTTTTGATGCGTTAGCCATGTGAATAGTGAACCGAGCCGGCCGGCTGAGTCAAGATCAGGTCAAGAGTTCGGCATGACCTCTCTTTACCTTGCTTTCGCAAGGGATCCGTGACGTTAGGCGTTGGCTGGGTCATATTGTCATGGGCGACGTATCAAGGCGTGATGACATGGTGTCATGTGAGCATGGATGTATATCCCAAGGGACGGAACATCGTGCAGGTGTAGCTTCAGAAATCAAGATCAGGTCAAGATTTTAGCATGACCTTTCATCGCTTTGCTTGCGCAAGGGATCTTGAGTTTCGAGCCTTGACTCAGAAAATGGCCGGCATGGTATATGTATCCAGGCTGTATGACACGGACTGGGTAAAAACCAACCGAGTCCGGACGGAGTGTGACTCAAGACTCAAACGTGCGGGGTTGACGCTTGGCTAGGATGGGATGTTTGGAATGATCCGTGCGCGCCCAAGAGGCCTAGGGAAGACCAAACGGATCGCAACCGAGACCACTCCGGGTTAAGGGTTGTAGTGTGCGGTGTATCCGAGGCCGGTGCGCGTAGCGTGCGGTGTAACCGAGGCGGCAGTGCGAGTAGAGTGCGGTGTAACCGAGCGGCGGTGCGCGTAGTGTGCGGTCTCTAAAATTCTTTTTCTGAGTAAAATAGAAGTTTTTGAAGAATTTTAAATGTATGCACAGATGTATATTGATGCATTTTTTTTTTGTATTTTTATTTTTTGTAAAATAAAAACGAAGCACGTGCACACACACACAACAGTTAAAGGAAGGGGTAAAATGAAAGTTTGACCCTCATCATTGCTTTAAAAATCTTTTGTTTTGTTTAAAAGTTTTTAAAACAAATTTCCCAATGAGTCGCCAAGCTGAAATTACCGGATCCGTGGCGGGCCTCGCGGCCTAGGCATGCGGCATCTTTCGCGTTGGAGGTGTCTCGCCGTTTGTTTTCGCATTTGTAGAGTCGCCACGTAGTTTTATTAAGCCCAAAACATTGAAAAAGGGCATCGGTTTAAAGATAATTTTAAACTGTTTTTGTGTGATGAGATTTTGAGTTCGGAGGTCGAGATGACTCCCAGGGAAGAGAATATTAGAATATTAGAGCTCACTCCGAGTAGCCTCGTAAAACGAGTCTTTCGGATACCCCTAATATCCCTTAAATGTTGTGTGTGTATGTGTGTGCTTTTAAAAATGCATGTTTGTATCGGATGTCTACATTGTATGCTATGTATGGAAATGTATTGAAATAGTGTAGGAAGGAAGCCTTACCAATGTTGGTTCGTGTCTGTCTTCCGCCGGGAATAGTGTTTGAGGTCGAAGTAGCGTTCCGGTACGGATCGGGATTGCTTCGGGAGATGCGGTTGTCCGCGGACGAGTTTCGGCGTGAGTTGAGGTTCTTGGGCTGCGTTCGGGCGAGAGGTTCGGCGTGCGTGGGGATCGTCGGGATCACTCGGGCGAGGTTCGGCGTGCGTTGTGGTGGCGGAGTCACTCGGGCGAGTTTCGGCGTGGTTTGGGATCGTCGGTTTGACTCGGAAAGAGCCGGGACAGGTGGAAAGACCGAGCGAGGCCTCGGAGTACCACGAGGGGCCTCGAGTACCTCGAGAGTGCCTCGGGGCGGCGCGGGAGCGTCTCGGGAGCGCTCGGGGAGGCCGGAGCACCGCGAGGAGCTCGGAAGGCCTCGGAAGGATCCGAAAGGGGCGGGAGTGCCTCAAGAGGACTTAGAGGGGAGCCAGAAGGCTAAGGGAGGAAGAGAGAAGAGGGAGGTGTGTCAAAATGAGGAGGGGAAGCCCTCTATTTATAGTAAAAATTTCGGAGCAAAGAGGTCCGTACGGACCTTCTTGGTTATCCAGAATTTTGGATTTCCTCGATTTGAGGAATGCGCAATGATGGTGAATATTCTGGAATGATGATGTCCCCTGAGCAATAAGGTCCGTACGGACCATCTTGCATGCTAAGAGGTCCGTACGGACCAACTCTGCAGGGAAGTAATCATTTTCCCCGGGATTTGAGGGAATATTGTGGACTTTAAGGGGATTCAGTAATCATTGAAACAAAGAGGTCCGTACGGACCTTAATTGCTTTTCTGATTTCCTGAAAATTCCCAAAAGGTCCTTTTGTCCCTTTTTATCCCAGAGAGGCTCCTCCCTTGGTTTGGTTGGGGGCTTGAGAGGGTTTTGAGAGGGTTTTGAGTGAGAGAGGTCTCTGAGACTGCGTGGATGAGTCTGCGGTGTTTCCCGTGTGTTTGAAAGGGGGTGATCCAGATTGGGGTACTTACACATGTGTACCATGACTTGTACTAGACCCGACGTCTCATATGCTTTGAGCATGACGAGTCGATACCAATCTGATCCTGTTGAGAACCAATGGATGGCAGTCAAGATGATCCCTAAGTACTTAAGAAGAACTAAGGATACGTTCTTGGTATTTCAAAGGTTGGAAGTTAATCTTGTTGTAAGGGTTACATAGATGCTAGCTTCCAAACTGACAAAGTTATTTTAAAATCGCAATTAGGATTTGTGTTTATGCTTATTAGAGGTGCAGTTTTGATTGGAAGAGTTTCAAGTAGAAAATCGTAGCCGATTCTACTACTAAGGCCGAATTTTAGCAACATATGATGTAGCTAAAAGAGGCGGTTTGGATCAAAAGATTCATTTAGTGATTTGGAAATGTTCCAAGTATCACTAATCGGGGAAACTTTTGTTGTGACAATTGTGGTGCCATTTGTGCAAACAATGGGACCAAGATCACAACAGTGATCCAAACACATACTTAGACGTTTTTCGAGAATTCATAAAGAATGAGAAGACGTTAAGATATGCAAAGTATCAACCGATGATGACATTAGGGATTCACTTACAAAGACCTTCGCACAGGCAGAAGTATGATGGTCATGTTAGGTCTATGAGTATTCGATACATAGATGGAGCCTAGTGCAAGTGGGAGACTGTTGGTGTAATGCCCTAGGCTTTGGTTATGTTTAAATTAAAACCATTATGTATCATCTTTATCATTTAAGTTATTATTTGATTACTATATATTTTGCATATTTATTATAATAATCTCCGTCCCTAATTATTAAGTGAATAATTAGTATAAATGTTAATGGATAATCATATGATGATTATATGCATAGAGAAGCACATTAAATTTATGGGTATTGTTAGTGAACAAGTGACTGGACTTGATCCGTATGAGATTTATGTCATGGTCAAATGTCATAATTAAATCTCATATGGTTACTTCATTTAGTCCCTAGACCTGAGATTATCATGACCTTACATATGATGATTGTTTTGTTTGATTTTAGTCAAACGATATCTTAACACGATATTTATAAAGGCTATCTTTGGCATGATCAGATTCATGATGGGAAGGATGATAAGTCAAGATGGAATTTGTCCCTCGAAAGAGAGATGTTTTGCTTGGTCCCCTCGATGAGTGATAATGATGGAAGTGTATGGCCATACCCCAATACGATTGGATTATCATTATACTCAAGATCGAGAAAGCATTGAACAAATACAAGTTGACGTGGACCATGACTTGTGTTCAATATAACATCGTGAGACAAAGGGATAAATGGAAGTGTACCATTGGAAACGTGAACTCTTACGTTATATTAATTGGGTAGACATGATGGCTTGCTAGAGTCCGCTTATGTTTTATGAGGGTCGATATGATCGAGCTCATTGCCAACATAATATAATCATATTGGGTCACACACAATTAGAATGAATTGGTTAAACCAAAGGAAGAAATATTGAGAGTTCCTCATCAGGCATAACTCGCGTGACAGATCCTGTCTAGAGGGCACGTCTGGTCGTGCGACACTTCATGCTAAGAGGCGTTTACAGCTTAGTTTCCTAATACGATTAGGGCACTAATATTAATACTATAGTAGTATAAATATGAGTCTGTGAGCAGCCAAAACCTAGTCGAATTTTCAAAAGAAAAATCACAAAAGGGTTTCTCAATATTCTTCAAAGGTTTAATGATCTAGCAATCATCAAGAATTGTTCTTGGTTCATTCAAAGGTGTGGATACTACTAGAAGGTCTTCGCTCGTATGACGATCAAGGCCTAGAGTTCGAAGTTTGTGATTCAAAAATCACATTGATAATTATTCGATAGCTCAAGAACGAAAAGCAATCAAGGTTGGTAAATTCTATCTCATAGGAATTCAATTTAATCATATAGAACGGATCTTATGGCTCTTGGGTTTTGTGTTATTAGACGCTTAATTCCGCTGCGCATGGACCCATAAAACCCAACAGTAAAAATCATAGGATGCAAGTGGGTCTTCAAAAAGAATACTAACATGGATGGGAAGGTGCATACTTACAAGGCTAGGCTTGTAGTAAAGGGATATAGGCAAACTCATGGTGTAGACTATGATGAAACCTTCTCGCCTGTTTCCATGCTTAAGTCTGTTAGAATTTTAATTGCCATAGCTGCGTATTATGACTATGAGATATGGCAAATGGATATCAAAACTGCTTTCCTTAACGGAAAACTGCTTGAGGATGTGTATATGACACAACCCGAAGGTTTTGTAGATCGAAGAAATTCTAACAAGGTGTGCAAGTTGCAAAGATCCATTTATGGATTGAAGCAAGCTTTAAGGAGTTGGAATCTTCGGTTTGACGAGAAAATCAAAGAGTTTGGTTTTGTCAAGAACGAAGACGAACCTTGTGTATACATGAAATTCAGTGGGAGTGTTGTGCTATTTCTCTTATTGTATGTCGATATCTTACTCATTGGAAACGACATTCCTGTGCTTCAGACTGTCATGTCTTGGTTAGGGAAGTGTTTCTCAATGAAAGATATGGGTGAAGCCGCTTACATCCTTGGTATCAAGATCTATAGAGATAGATCGAAGAGGATGATTGGTTTGATTCAAAGTACCTACATTGACAAGTTTCTTAGAAGATTCAAGATGGAAAATTCTAAGAGAGGTAACTTGCCAATAGGTCAAGGTGTTACTCTTAGTAAGACTCAGTGTCCTAAGACAGCTGATGAATGAAAGAAGATGAATGATATTCCATACGCTTCGGCTATTGGTTCTATTATGTACGCTATGATTTGTACTAGACCCGACGTCTCGTATGCTTTGAGCATGACAAGTCGTTACCAATCTGATCTGGGTGAGAACCATTGGATGGCAGTCAACACAATCCTTAAGTACTTAAGAAGGACTAAGGATGCGTTCTTGGTATTTGGAGGGATGGAAGAAGATCTTGTTGTAAGACGTTACACAGATGCTAGATTCCAAACCGACAAGGATGATTTCCGATCGCAGTCGGGGTTTGTGTTTATGCTTAACGGAGGTGCAATTTGTTGAAAGAGTTCCAAGCAGAGTATCATTGCCGATTCTACTACTGAGGCCGAATATATAGTGGCATCCAATGCAGCTAAGGAGGAAGTTTGGATCAAGAAGTTCATTAGTGACTTGAAAGTTGTTCCAAGTATCACTAATCCGGTGGAACTTTATTGTGACAATAATGGTGCCATTGCGCAAGCAAAGGAACCAAGGTCACATCAGCGATCCAAACATATACTTAGTCGTTTCCATCTCATTCGAGAGTTCATTGATCGGGGAGACGTTAAGATATGCAAAGTATCAACCGATGATAACATTGGGGATCCGCTTACGAAGCCCCTCTCACAAACAAATCATGATGGTCATGTGAGGTCCATGGGTATTAGATACATAGATGGAGCCTAGTGAAAGTGGGAGATTGTTGGTGTAATGCCCTAGGCTATAGTTATGTTTAACTTGAACCGTTATGTATCATCTTTATCATTTATTATAGAGCATGTTTATTTGTTCATTATATGTTTTGCATATTTATTATATTGAACTGCGTCCCTAGTTGTTGTGGACATCTAGCATAAGTTGGTAATGGATAATCATGGAGATGATTATATGCATGGAGATGCACATTACACTTATGGGTACTTGCTAGAGAACAAGTACTGGACTTGATCTACTTATGAGATTTATGACATGGTCTGTTGTCATGATTAAATCTCATGATAGTCGTGTCATTGTAATCCTTAGTACCTGAGATTATCATCGTCTTTCACATGATGAACGTTGCGTTTAATATAGTCTAACACTATCTTTAATCGGATAGCAATAAGGGTTATGTTAGCACGATCGAATTCTTGTAGAGAAGAATGATAAGTCAATATGGGATTTGTCCCTCTTAAGAAGAGAGATGTTTGCTTGGGCCCCTCGAAGAATGATGTTGATGAAATGTGTGGCCACACTCAAGTGATTTGATAGAGATCAAAGGAATTTGGATTATCAACATATTCGGGATCGAGAAAGCATTGAACGGAATGAATTGACATAGACCATGACTCATGTTCAATTGGACATCATGGACAAATGGATTGTGACATTTGATTATCAAGGAATCAAGCTTTGATGTTATATTTAATTGGGTAGACATAAATATTTGCTAGAAGTCACTTATGTCTTGTGAGGTTGATGTTTCAACTCACTACCAACATAAAATATAATTCCTAAAGGGTCACACACAAAAGAACGGATTGAAATTGGCTAAAAGGATGAAATCTGGGCTCAGGGGACGACTCGTCCCAGTCTGTGCCTTGTGAAGGGACGGCTGTATCAGTAAGCAGTCATTAAGGGACGACTCGTGCCCAACGGGATGAGTCGTGCTCACGACTCGTTCCCTTAGGCACGACTCATGCCCTTTGATCTGTAAAACTGGTGAACTGGCTCGTTAAGCCGCGCGATAGACTTGGCCACTATGGCACGACTCGTGCTCTTGAGCACAACTCGTGCCAGCGGCTAAAATCTGTCTGTACGCTTTTCCTTTGCTGGTTTTGTTTTGGTTTTTGACAAGGATTCTTTCCCTAATAGTTAGGGATTTATATTTGACATAAATAGAACCCCTTGGTCAGCAAAAAACACATGAAATTTTAGGGTTTATGAAACACTAAAATTGAGATCTAGATTGAGAATCAAAGATCAATACACTTTTAGCCATTGATAATTGAAAATCGTTTCAATAATCGAAGATCATCTAGCAATCAAGCAAGAAGCGTTCTTGGTCCGTTCGAGTGTGGATTAACGATAGAGGGTGATTACTTTATCACCAAAAGCTTGAAGCCTTCGATCGTCGATTCATCACAAGGTAAAGAATAAGGAGAAGATAAAAAACTTTCATCAACAGTTTTTTGAGATTCATTTTGAGATTCGCTATTGGAGATCTATTTTGAACAAACAAATCGTATTCAAGGTATGTAAATTCTATTTCATATATATTTTTAATCTCTTCATGCTAGACGGATCATAGGGCTAGGGTTTTGATTTTTATTTCTAAGTTCTTCCGCTGCATTTATAACCCCAAAACCCAACACTAACGACCATTTATGTAGATCTAGTTACTCATGAAGGCACTGATACGGGTGGAATACCCATTCTAGATATCAAGCATGATGAAGATGGCTTTATGCTAACTGGTTTCACGGTCGAATCTCCAAAAGCCCAAGTTTGCAATATGGATCTGACTGTCACCCGGGACAAGATTCCTCCGGCCATGAGAATGATGAGAAAGATGAGCTACCTGACTGGTCTGGGTCTCGAAAAGTGTCTATAAGGGACACACAAGGTCATTGAGGTGAAGGAACAGAATACTCGCCACGGCCTAGGGTATGAGCAGACCTTAGAAGAAATTGTGAAAGAAAGGGAAGTTGCTCGTAAGAGGAGTGATGTTGTTGCAAAAAAGATCCCTTATGATGGTCCTAACCCTCGCCCTTTCAGTTTCGACATGACTGACTTCGTAAAGGGGACCCCTCAGGTGGATAATGCCGAAGTTAAAAACCCCACTCCCACAGAAGGCTAGTTGAAATTACAAGAGAATCTTAGCAAGTTCAGGGGAACCAAAGCCAACCCCATCCGAAGGATGTTTCTTGACTTACCCAATATACATAGGCTACTACCACCATGAAAAGTGAGTATACTTTCAAGGGAGTACCAGAGCTAGTAAAACAGTTTGAGAAACTCAATGAGGTCATACCGACTATTGAAGAAGCCATGAAGGCCGAGTTTGAACTGGTTGTACCAAAGACCAAGACTGCAGAATTCTCTCCAGATGTGTGGGATGGTCCCGTCATGCAGCAGATGTTTAGGGAAGAAGTGAAAATGCCAAATTTGATTGACCTGGGTTAGCAGAAGAAATGGTTACAGTGATTGAAGTGGGAGGACAGAAGTTGTTAGATCCCCGAGCTATGGTTATGCAGTCTACAATGCCTCTGAAAAATTGGGAGACTCTCTCCGATCCGACCGCGAGCAAAGAAGAGATGATTACGAAGCTTGTATTGGTCCCTCACCCCCTTGTGTCCACTTATCTTAAGTCCTCTGAGTCTCTTATCGTTGAATTCGAGTCCCTAGAGTCATCTGATGGCCTTACGCCGAAGGACTATGAAATTGTAGCCAACGCTGTATTTCCCTTTGCTCTGAATGAAATGATTGACCTTTCTGAGTATCCTCTGATTGCCACTTTACACTACAAAAAAAAAGGTCTTTTACCACACTTTATTTGTTACGGTCTGTCGAACCGACACAAATAGACTTTTATTTATTACGGTTTTTAAGACCGTAAAAAATAAAAAATTGTCTACTACGGTTTTCTACAAACCGGGGTAAATAAATGTTTTTGTGTCGATCTTTTCTAAAACGTAACAAAAGTTTTTAACGAGCAATTTTTTTTCCATTTACAATACTTTTAATATGACCGTAACAATTGCTTTTATAAAAATATTTACTTTTTTCATTTTCAATAATTGCATCAAATAAACAAAAAAAAAATTCCAAAATTCCCTCCCAGGTAAAAGCTTCCCTCTACCGCTTCCCTCCCAAAATTTCGTGAAAGCCCTAATGCCCTAACCGACTCAATTTTCTCGGTCAATATCCCGGCCTTGTCTCTTTCGAGTCCTTGCTCTGCCAGCGAACCGAGGCCTAGGAAGTTCTTTCGGCGCTCTGATTGGAAGCCCTAGAGAAATTGGAATAACTCTTTCCCGTCCCAAAACCGTAATCCGCCGCTGAAAAGGTAACCATTGTTCTCTCTAATTCTACCTCAACTACAATTTCTATAATCTATGTATTTATCTAATTTATTCTTTTCTTCTCCACGATAGTTGAAGTCGCGCAGCGCAGTAGCAGCAGTCGTCTGGATCTCCGGAACAGGTTTCAATATCATCATCTGTTAATTCAATATTTTTTCAATTATGATAAGAATATAATTCAATTCGTGTGTCATTGAGGATATATTTTAGGTATATTTGAGATTTGGGTTTCCTTTATTTCATAATTTTGAAAGAAATTGGAGGTTTTTGTTACTTTGTTTTGGGAATATAGTTCTAAACCCTTCTTTTGAAGTATACACATATATTGGAAAGAATCTTCCCTGTTATTTAAACTTATCTGAATTATGGGAATAGAATTGTTTTATTAACAGCCTGTTGCTTTAGGGTTACAATATATGAATTTTGTTCTTAATTATTTCATTTGTGTGTTATTAATTGCAGGAACCTAGCTAAGAAGCCTGTAGTTGCTGCTAAAAGCAAAGCCTGTGATTGCTGCTAAAGCGAAGCCTGTAAAAGAATCAAGCAGTAGTGACGACTCTTCCTCAGATGATGTGAGTTTCTTATAGAGTTGTAGTTTATTTGTTTTTTTGTTGTTGTAGGGTTACAATACATGAATTTCTGTTTTTAACTATTGTATATCTGTATAATTAATTGCAGGAACCTAAGAAACCCGTGGCTGCTGCTAAAGCAAAGCCTGTGGTTGCTGCTAAAGCAAAGCCTACAAAAGAATCAAGCAGTAGTGACGACTCTTCCTCAGATGATGTGAGTGTCGTATAGACTTCGTGTGACTCATTTTGTTTCTTTGTACCTATGGGGCTAGTGGTTTATGTAGTTTATTATCTTTTATTATTGGTGAAAATTAGCTTAATTCCTTTTGTTGAGTCTTTTATAACTCTAATTTCTGCTGCAGGAACCTAAGAAGCAGCCCGCAGTTGCTAAAAATGGTACTGTTGCAAAAAAAGCTAAGGCGGAATCATCCAGCAGTGATGAATCAGATTCAGATTCTGAGTCTGATGACGTTACTTTTGTCATTACATGTTACATATAGCCACAAAAATTAATGTAAGTGGAGCGAAGGGCCTCCCAGAGGACCCTATTGAAGTTCAGCGACAAGAGAAAGTAAAAGACGCCATGCTTCATGCATGGACAGCATATGAAAAATATGCATGGGGCAATGATGAGCTTCAGGTATATTGATCCTCTCTGTTGTTGCACATTCGAATGTTCATGGTTGCAATCTAGTAAGTTCAGGCTTGTACGACTGGCAAATCTGTATATGTCAGGAGGAAAATGTGTCATATTGAAGGCATTACAATTTGCAAAATGTCATGATTGTTTCTTTCAGGAGGTTGTTAAATAAGAATGGGAGATAGTTTGGAGATTTTTGCTTGTATTGCTGTTGTACATTGTCCGCAAGTACTTCTTACCAACATATACAAACTGTATTCCTTTACCCCTGAAGTTTTTGTTTGGCCAAGATTTATGCAGAGTTATGTAGATTAAAGAGCTAAGGAAAGTTAGTGCTGCTATGGTTGTCAATCTTGTACATTTAAACATGCATTAAAATTGTTATACTTTACAGGCTAAGTTAAGTAACTTGATATCTTGTCTAGTGGCGAGTTTGTCAATAATCGAGGAAGGATAGTTGTTGAAGAGAATATATGCTGATTCTGTGGTGGAGGGGGAAAGAGTCTTTATATACTCCCTCCATCCCATTTCACTTGATACTAATTTCCATTTTGGTATGTCCCACTTCACTTAATACTTCCCCAAATGGCAAGTTCTTATACTCACAACACCAATCAAATTACTATTCCTCCCACTCATTTTCTCTCCTACTTTACTTTTCTTACAACAACCCTTCCACTAATTCTCTCTCCTACTTTTTCTTAAATCTTGTGCCAAGATTTTTGGTATCAAGTGAAGTGGAACGGAGGGAGTATGTTGTTTTGTGCAAATGAGAGGTTGTAGCCTGCACCTGCAGCTCCATCGGATCATTAGATATAGAAATACCATACTTCTATTGTTGTTAGCTATCCCTATAAGTTGGTGCATTATTAATTTTCATATAAATGTCTACCATCTGTAGATTGGTGGAATGCAGCTTTTAACATCCGTTTGTTTTTTTTTTTCTATTCTGCCTTTGAAGCTAGTTTTTCTGTACACTGTTTCTAATTTATGTTCAATTTGCACCTAGAAGATATCTAACATGTTGTGTTTTCCCCTAACCAGCCACAATCAAAGAATGGTGTTAATAGTTTTGGCGGTCTTGGATCAACATTAATTGACGCTCTTGATACATTATATATAATGGGTCTAAACGAGGAGTTCCAAAGGGCCAAAGAGTAAGCTTCAGCTTCCTTCTTTATCAGTATAAAATGTCTCTTTTTTTTTTTTTTTGAGCATTATTTATTTCAGTAGGCATCTCATTAGACAACACTAGTTATGGCGAACATTTAATGGAAGCATATATAAGATAGAAAATTAAGATAAGAAGACGAATACAGTTAAGACGAAAAAATAAGAAGTAAGAGAGAGAAGAAGAAAAAAGAACACACATTAGCTTAAAGTTTTACTCAATTCAATAATTAATCCATAGTTTGAATAGCTTTGAAGCTTACATAATTATTTATAGGCTAAACTATAAAGTTATATTAGAGCTTCACATTTGCTATTTCAAACTATTCATGGCAGGTGGGTTGCAAATTCATTAGATTTCAACAAGAACTATGATGCTAGTGTCTTTGAGACAACAATAAGGTTGCTTTGTAAGGTTTATTATGTTGTTGGGATCTTTCTCATGGTTTCCTAATTTTATTTTCAAATTGCCTTTCCTTGTGCTTTGAGCCGTACACTTGAGGAGATATTTGTTCCCCCCCCCCCCCAAAAGTATACTGCTTATCACGTGCTAATTGATCATGTATATTTTGGGACAATGTAAAGTTGTTGGTGGGCTTCTTAGTGCATATGATCTCTCTGGAGAAAATGTGTTTCTTGAAAAGGCTAAAGACATTGTTGATAGACTGCTTCCTGCCTGGGATACACCTTCAGGAATACCTTACAACATAGTTGGACTGGTGTACGTTCTGGAATAAGTCTAGATTTAAATTCTATGTCAGATTCACGGTGAATTATTCAGAGCCTTATTTTATATAGCATGTCTACCAACTCAGACTTGTATGAATATCCCAAACTAGCATGCTGTGTTGGCTTGGTGATCATACTACTGCCTTCGATTTTTTGCTTGTAGCCAGCGTTAGTAGGGGCCCATTTGCCATTTATATACTTCATATTATTATCATACAAACTGCTTGTTTTTTATGCTGAAGATCTTAACAATTTATTTATTTAATTTTATGAAGTATTTGTTTTTCTCAGGGCGATAGTTTCCTGGCAGATTCTGGTACAGAGCAGCTGGAGTTTATTGCTCTTTCTCAAAGAACAGGGGATCTGAAGTATCAGCAGAAGGTATATCTTTGAATGTCAACTTGCTATATTTTTCATAGGCTTGTGAATAGATATCCATCCTATCATATAAAAGTTTTCGCCTATGTAAGGAAAATGACCACGTTTGTCTAGTTTTCGACGTCACTTTTGGGCACATTTAGTTTATTGTTTTGGCATAAAATTTAGTGGTGTACATTGATGTTTCAGGTAGAGAACGTTATTTTAGAGCTTAATAAGACTTTTCCTTCTGATGGTTTGCTTCCCGTCTACCTGAATCCACACACAGGAACAAGTTCACATTCTACCATTACTTTTGATTTATTGAAAATTGATCTCTGATATGCATCAGATGCTATCATATGGGCTAAACTGAAACTCCACAGCCCTACTTTTTGATATTTCTGTTATAGGCAGGGCAGATCTACCATATAATAACACTGGGTGCAGGTGGGCCCACTGATTTCCTCCATTTACTTGGAAGAAAAAAATATTTTAACTATATTTATTGAATTATGAATTTACATATGATAAAACTGTCGATAGAGCAGACCTGAATTATGAATTTACATATGATAAAACTGTTGTGAGTGCTTCATTTGTTAATTAATTGCAGATGGACGAGTTAGCTTGCTTTGCTCCGGGAATGTTAGCATTAGGTTCATCTGGTTATGGTTCTGATGAATCGAAAAAGTTTCTGTCACTGGCAGAAGAGGTATTTATCTTATTATATACTCCCTCTGTCCCGAAATGATCTTTCTACTATTTTTTTTTGTTATCACGAAAGTACTTTGAGCAATAATTTAAGGTTATTTTATTTATTTGATAAGGTTACTCCACCTTATGACTAATCCACATCATTTTCTTGTTCACATATTCCTACAACATTGGGTGATGATGGCTCATATAAGGTTATTCCACCATAATAGATGTCACACTTTTCCTTTATTTTTAGTCTTTCCAATATGAATGACACGTTTTAAAATAAGGAATGTGACATTTATTTCGAACGGAGGTAGTAAATATTTTTTTTATTGCTTTTAATTTCCTTAGCATAATTTTACTTTTACATATGCATGCATATATATATATACTAATATTGTGTTATATATTTTATTTATAGGAGTATTCGTGGCAGAAAGATTCTACTTGTTGGCAAATGATACATCTTCAACAGTTCCACCGCTAGTGACTTTAGAGTTTATCTTTTGACATGGCTCTATGGCTATAATGGCTTTTGGACAATGTTATATATTTAGCACATGTTTAGTACTATGGGATTATTTCTTTTGGACATTAAGCACTTTGAAATTATTGTGATATTATTGATTTTGGAATGGAAAAATTCTCTTTTTCATATACATATTTTCTAGAAATTGTGATTTAGTAAAAATATACCACCATATATATATATATATATATATATATATATATATATATATATATATATATATAACTTTTAAACATATGAAACTGTTTCTTTTACATTGTTTCTGAATCGTAATAAATATATCAATTGTGACGGTTATAACCGTCGCAAAAAAGTTTATCGTAACTTTTAAACATATGATACAATTTCTTTTGCATTGTTTCTGAACCGTAATAAATATATCAATTGTGACGGTCATAACCGTCGCAAAAAAGTGTAACATAACTTTTAAACATTTTAAACATATGACACAGTTTCTTTTGCATTGTTTCTGAACCGTAACAAAGACCGTCACAAAAAACAATTATGACGGTTTACCACCCGTCACAAAGTATTTGTGACCCGCGCAATTAAGTCGAACACAAAACCGTCACAAAACCGTCACAAATGCCTTTTGTGTCGATCTTTGATTTTTTTGCTACGATCTGTCGACCGTCATAAAAGGGGTTATTTTTTGTAGTGTTAACTAATGACAAATTAACTAATAATTTAAAAAAGGTTAATAATGATTCACTAGATAAAGATGCAGACAGACTAAATGAAAAATATATTAAAGAAATCTTTAAGCAGGTTGTCGAGAAAGAGGAAAATCGAGCCCAAGCTGTCGATGAGTTTTTGACTCGTGTGAATCTTGGGACTGCAGAGGAGCCTAAAGAGACGCAGATTGGTAGTTTCTTCAATGGTGCCGAACAGGAAACCCTGATTGAACTGTTCAAAGAATTTGTGGACGTGTTTGCATGGTCTTACAAGGATATGCCCGGCCTCGACCCCTACATAGTGGAACACCGAATACCGTTAGACCCAGAAGTCAAGCCAGTAAAGCACAAGCTAAGAAAGATCAAGCCCGAATGGACTTTAAAAGTAAAGGAAGAAATCGAGAAAATGCTCAAACCAGGATTTATCTAGGTCATTGAATATCCAACCTGGCTTTCCAACATCGTAACAGTCACCAAGGCTAACGGAAAAGTCCGTTGTTGCGTGGATTTTAGAGATCTCAACAAAGCCAATCCAAAGGACGACTTTCCCTTGCCCAACATCGACATGCTGGTAGACACCACAGCTAACTATGAGGTCGAGTCCTTCATCGACGGTTTCGCTGGCTATAACCAGATTAAAATGTCCGAAGAAGACCAAGCCAAGACAGATTTCACTACTCCGTGGGGGACATATTGCTATACAGTCATGCCTTTTGGTCTGAAGAACGTCGGGGCTACTTATCAGAGGGAAACCACAACTTTATTCCATGACATGATTCATAAAGAAATTGAGGTCTACGTGGATGATATGATAGTTCACTCCAAGGGATCTGATGGCCAGCACTTCACTGATTTGAGAAAGTTATTTAATCGTCTCAGAGAACATTCCATAAGGCTGAACCCAACTAAATGTTCCTTTGGCATGAAGCGAGGCAAGGTGTTGGGATACATGGTGACTGAACGGGGAATTGAAGCAGACCCTTAGAAGATCAAAGCCATAGTTGAGATGAAGCCGCCTCGAACACTGATATAAGTCAAATATTTCATGGGATGGCTACAGTAGATAAGCCGCTTTATGAACCAATTGACCTCCATCTGCGAGCCTATCTTTAAGCTGATGAAGAAGAACACATGCACCGAATGGACCCCAGAGTGCCAGTTCGCTTACCAAAAGATCAAGGCATACCTCGTGAATCCCCCAATCCTTTGCCCATCACATCAGCAAAAGCCACTATTGCTATACCTGACTGTCACAGATACAAAAATTGGGGCTATGCTGGCGCAGGAGAAGAAAGATTCCAAAGTTGAAAATGCCATCTACTTTGTGAGCAGAAAACTACAAGTCAGTAAACTTAATTACCCAACTTGTGAGAAAACCTGTGCTGGTCTAGTTTGGGTAGTGGGAAAATTGAAGCATTATATGCAGTCTCACTCAGTGCACCTGATCTCAAAGGTGGACCCCATCAAGTACATGTTCGACAAACCCTCCATCTCCATGAGGTTGGCAAAATGGTCATTCTTTTTGGCTGAATACGACATTACTTATGTGATGAGAAAATCTATGAAAGGGCGGATAATGGCAGAACAATTGACTGACTTCCCGAGTGATGAACCCCAAGGACCTGAACCTCAGTTCCCTGATGATGGAATTTTTGCTCTAGAAAGAGAAAATCGCTGGCAACTCTTCTTTGATGGGGCATCAAATAAACGAGGGAATGTAATAGGAATGCTCCTGGTCGATCCCACTAACGAACATACTCCCGTAGCCGTAGAGCTAAACTTTGAGGTCACCAACAACGCCGTCGAGTATGAAGCTTGCATAGCCGGATTGGAGGCTGCTTTAGAAATGAACATCAAGGAATTGGAAGTGTATGGCGACTCTGCCCTCATCATCAACC
Organism: Adenophora triphylla var. japonica; assembly: GCA_022495995.1. Taxonomy (NCBI): domain Eukaryota; kingdom Viridiplantae; phylum Streptophyta; class Magnoliopsida; order Asterales; family Campanulaceae; genus Adenophora; species Adenophora triphylla. Next base: position 50,038 of record JAFEMH010002149.1, on the reverse strand, counting down.
AAGTATCCAACAAGTGGAAGACAGTTGATCCTAGTTTGCAAAAGTACCACACCTACAAGGAAAACCTAGTGGCCCAGATCAAAGAAGTCAGCTTCTACTACCTACCCAAAGATCGCAATAGGTTCACAGATGCCCTAGAAACACTAGCCTCTCTTGTCGAAATACCCGAGGGAAAATCTGTCAAGCCATTCAGGGTCGGGAGAAGAGAAAACCCAACTTACTATTTTGAAATTTAAGTAAAAGTTGAACCAGTAGATGACCCGTGGTACACTCAGATCTACCAGTACTTGAAAAATGGTGAAGCTTCTTTCAAAAATGAAGACGGGGAATACAAGGAAGGAATCAAGGCAAGAAGCATGGTAGCCCTGAAACGACTGGCTTCCCACTATGTTCTTTTAGGAGGTATGCTATACAAGAAACGCTATCGGGGACCCCTCTTACGCTGCATCATCAAATATAAGGCTGCCGAGCTAATGAATGAAGTACATGGTGGTATTTGTGGCCCCCACATGAACGCTCGAGCCTTAATGCAAGTCATCCTGAGAATGGGTTATTTTGGGATCTCTATGGAGACGGATTGTATCCAGTTCGTGAGAAGCTGCGATAAATGTCAGCACTATTCAAATCTCAACCATTTGCCTCCACACGACCTCTACTGCATGACAACCCCCTGCTCTTTCGTTACCTGGGTAATCGACGTCATCGGCAAAGTTACATCGCCAGGAAGTAATGGTCACGAGTTCGTTCTGGTAGCCATCGACTACTTCACCAAATGCGTTGAAGCCAAGTCTTACAAGGTCCTTAATTCCAAAAAGTTAGCCCTCTTTATCAAGGAAAATATCATGTGCAGATACGGGTTGTCGGCTGAAGTAATCTCTGATAATGGCTCCCACTTTGAAGGGGAATGTGACAGACTATTGACAGAATTCAAGATAACCCGTCACAAGTCATTCCCTTATTGGCCCCAAACCAACGGAGCCGTTGAAGCAGCAAACAAGACTCTAGAAAACATCATCAGGAAAATGGATGTTCGAGGCAGAGATTGGCCGGACAAGCTCCACCTTGCCCTCTGGGGATACAGAACATCCGTCAGAACTGCCACAGGAGAAATGCCGTTCTCCCTCACTTACGGAATGGAGGCCGTACTCCCAATCGAATTGGAAATCCCCTCACTCCGTGTGTTGTTGGAGAATCAGGTCAACGAAGTCGAATGGCTCCAGAGTCTCCACGATGAGTTGGCCCTATTAGATGAACGTCGTTTAAAAGCCATGGAACACACCCGGGCTTACCAAGCAAGAATGGCCAGAGTCTTTGACAAGAATGTGAAGAATCGGGTCTACACCTCTCGCCATGTCCGCTTTGTTGAAACCACCTTCCCTTACAACTCCCTCTGCTCCCCCTCCCTCTGACTGGCACACCCTATTCCTCCCTATTCTAAACACTACCTCCTATGTCCCACCTCCCCCCCCCCATAACCCCACCCCCATCCCCCCACTCTTCCTCCCTAAACCATAACCCCCAACCCAAACCTGCCACCTAACCCCATTCCAACAAAACCATCATCCCTACCTCAGTCTGAAACAACCCAATCTCCTCCCATCCCCACCTCCCCTCCACCTCCTACTCATACTATTACCACAAGATTATCCCATGGCATCACCAAACCTAATCCCAAGTATGCTAACCTTTCCCTACTCACCTCCCCCACAAGCCTTCCCACCACCACCAAACAAGCCCTATCTATCCCACATTGGCGCAATGCCATGATTGACGAATTTCAGGCTCTAACCCGTAACAACACCTGGTCTTCAGTTCCTCCTACCACAGCTCATAACATTGTCGAATGCAAATGGGGTTTTCACATTAAGTACAATCCCGACAACATAATTCAGAAATACAAGGCTCGGCTTGTAGCCAAAGGTTTTCATCAACAACCCGATGTTGATTATACCGAAACCTTTAGTCTCGCTGTAAAGCCTGCCATTGTCCGGCTTCTTCTCTCCCTTGCCACCACCAATCATTGGCCCCTTTGCCAACTTGATGTCAACAACGCCTTTCTTCAAGGTACTCTCTCTGAAACTGTATTTATGACCCAACCCCCCGGATTTGAGGACTCCACCAACCCTTCCTCTGTTTGTCATCTTTCTAAGGCCATCTATGGTCTTAAACAGGCTCCTCGTGCATGGTTTCAAGAACTCAAAACCTACCTCACCACATATGCTTTTACCCCTCTTTAGCCGATCCCTCTCTATTTATACTAAATAAAACTCCATCCCGGGGCACTCGGTCGGTGCTCCTTTTCAAATCTATCTGTTAGTCTATGTTGACGATATCATTGTCACCGGACCATCTCCATCTCACCTTCAGTCATTTATCACCAGTCTGTCAAACCATTTTTCTCTTAAGGATCTTGGTCATTTAACTTACTTCTTGGGTGTCGAAGTCGTCCCGAACCAAAATGGGCTCCTTCTACCCATCACAACATGATTGACTGTAAACCACTTCCAAATCCCATGGTCACATAACCACCTCTCACTCGGTCCACTGCCACTCCCGTTGTTGACCCTACCCCCTATCGTGTTATTGTTGGTGACCTTCAATATATGTCCTTCACTCGTCCCGATATTGCCTTCTCTGTCAACAAACTTGCTCAGTTCTTGCAAAACCCCCAACCTCCTCACTTGGTTGCACTAAAACGTCTTCTCCGCTACCTTCATGGCACTATGCACTTAGGTCTTCAGATCTTCTCAAAGTCTCCTCCCTCCCTTCATGCCTTCTGTGATGCGGATTGGGCAGGTGACAAAGACGATTTTGTGTCAACTTCCGGCTTCTTTGTTTATTTTGGGTACAACCCGATTACTTAGTCATCCCGCAAACAACGTGCTCTTGCTCGGTGCACTACTGAGGCTGAATTTCGGGCAATTGCTGACACCGTTGCAGAATTCACTTGGGTTAAGAACTTACTTACTGAGCTTGGATTCTCCTTGCCAGCTACACCTTTGGTCTATTGTGATAATCTAGGCCCCACAACCTATTCTGTAAACCCGGTCTTCCACTCTCGGATGAAACATGTGGCTCTCTCATTTCACTTTGTTCGTGAACAAGTTCAGTTCGGTTCTCTCCTTGTACACCATATTTCTGGTACGGATCAACTTCTGACAAAACCGCTACCTCGCATACGCTTCCAACAACTTACTTCCAAGATTGGTCTTCTCCTCGGATCGTCCATCTTACGGGGGCATATTAAGAATGACACAACAACAGCAAGTGAGGCGCCCGCCTCAACACCAGCCTGGTGCCCGCCTCAACATCAACATACCACGGCTGATCATACTGCCTCCCAGGCACACGCATCAACCCAGGCGCCCTCCTCAACAACAACACTTCACGGCTGTTCCTACTGTCTCCCAAGTGCACGCCTCGGCCATCCCCAGGCGGCCGCCTCGACCCTCGTCTGTTTCCTAATCAGCTTTGGTTTCTAGATTACTTTGGTATATATTCAGTTGTTTATAGATTAGGAAACAAAATATTCAATTGTATAGATTAGATTTCTAAATTCTTGTATTAGAATAGGACTCCTCCTATTATACTATATATTGGTTGCTTGTGAATTCATAAATTAAGTTTTTCCAAATCTTACAATATATATAAAAAAAAATTAAATAAGAGGCAAATAAGTGATAGTTTTACATCTGAAAATTAAGTGAAAAATAAGAGGCAATCAAATCTAAATGGAGAAAAAAAACAAACAATATGAATCGTGTTATGTCTGATGCAATTACCCATTCAGATCTTAATAAAAGTTGAAAATGAAAAATAAACCAGGCAAGTTGTTGTGGACCACTTTTTTTTTTCTTAATATTTTTATCTTACTCCTTATATGTCACCATTGCAATTGGGACCCTTTATTGTTGCCTTTCTCATTTCTGCAGGTACCTTATTATGTTGAATTGTTATCTACCCTTAACTTTTATAGTCATTACGTATTGTGAGTCACTTTTTTCCATTTAAATTTTTAACTTTTTCCAAATCCATTCTATAAATACTCAAAATATAATTATAATAATGCAGAACAAAGAAGGTTCCTTTACCTTATATTAATAAAGCTATTACCATTAAATAATTAAAGTTAAACTAAATTAAGCCTATAACATTATTAACATATCAACACAACACACAACACACACAAACATATACTCCCTCCGTCCCAACAATTGCTTCCCATTTTTTGCCAAGCACGCAAATTAAGAAAATGGAGGGGAAGAAAAAATGTTGTGAGTGTAATTTGAAAATAGGAGAGAGAATGAGTGGAGAGAATAGTAAATTATAATGGTGTTGTGAGTATTAAAATAATGTAGGAGAGAGAATGAGTGGAGGGAATAGTAAAGATTCCTTTGCCAAAAAAGAAAAGTGGAAGCTATTAACGGGACACCCAAAATGGCAAAATGGGAAGCTACTATTGGGACGAAGGGAGTATATCAAGTTAGAAACACGTCCTATAATTATACACCAAAGATCCATGTCTCAAACTAAGCCATCAAACCTGACCTAGCCCTCCATGTTGACCACCCAGAGCTTGCCCTAGCTGAACATCCATATTCGCCTTGAACACCGGCTCATACTCCCTAAGATAACCGTCCAACTGGTCCGATAGCTTCAACTTATCAATGTTTTCATTGTGATACGACTTACAAACAAGGTAAACCACGGTCTGAATCACAAACCCGTACACGAATACCCCTAGTATTATCGATAAACACGCTACCCCCAACAAAATTCTTAACCATATTATCTCCAATACATCACATACCACAAATATAATGTAAACAATAACCGTGGTGGAAAACACACAGTTCAATGTTAAAAACACACCAAATGCCTTCCTTTTTTTTTTCCTTTGATAAGATCCTTGGCCTTCAACAATGCCTTGAGCCCATAATGGCTTTCCAAAACGGTCACAACGCTAGATAGTTGCCATATGATTGTCATGTAAATAAATCCTATGGCGTATAAGACCGATAGAATACAAAACATGATGAATCCAAAGGTTGTATACCCAGCTATCGTGGTTGCCCATATCATAAATGCCATGCCACCAACAATGTATACGAAGAACGCGAAGAACATACACAAGAAGGTTACTATGAGTCTCTTCCATACTTTTGGGACGACTTTTAGAACTTTCTTGAAGTGAACCGATTGGGCAGTGTAGATGCATGTGATTGTGTAGACGACTGCAGCGGTTGAGAGGAGGGAGAAGATGTGGAGTGGCTGACATGTTTACACTTGTGGGGATATTGGAGTTCTTTTATGCAGAGAGTTCAGCAGGGATGAAGTCATTGAGCATAGCTATTTCATGGTGTTCATTAGCATTTGGATACTACTTGAGCTCGGTAACGGTGGAAGTGGTCAACAAAGTAAGTGGTGGGTGGTTGGCAAATAACAATTTAAACAGAGATAAGTTAGAGAACTTCTATTGGTTATTAGCGGTCTTAAGTATAGTGAATTTTAGGGTTTACTTGATATGTGCAAAATGGTGGAGTACAAATATAAAAAGGTGGAGATGAACCAAAAAGATGCTAATGGTAGTGGTGATGCCCAGAAAAAGGTTGAAATTAGTAGAGTAGGGTCACACAATTTGGGGATGGTTTTTTTTTTAACACATTTTGGGAATGGGTTTTTTATTGTATTTTTGTTTAACACATTTTGGAAGTTTTAAGGTATGGGATGTATGTATTGTGCTTTGTGAGATTTGATGAATAGAGTTTTTTGGTGTAACTTCAAGTTTTTAATTAATAAAACAGATCTTGCCGACCAAAAGAACAAACATTAGGGTACTCGAACGATGTCTTTTTCAGTTAAATATGCTCTGCCAAACAGTTAAATGTACTCTACCAAACTCTCTAAAATTTAAGTGCATGCTAAGCAATCATAATCTTCATAAAGCCGACCTTAATATTTATAACTACCAGAACCAACAGTTGAAATAATTATTTATACATATGAAGCCACCCCAAAATAAAAGAAGCAGGAGAGCACGTGATGGTACATACAGAGCAGGATCAGTGACTGACGCTCGTGTAGAAAGCCATGCAATTCTCCCTACCATTTAACATCCATTGTTAGTCTCAGGAGTGACAAGGTCAGATGGGAACTTTGTGAAGGATATAATATTGGACATTAATTTACTCCAAGTCCATGAATCTACTCCAATGATAGGTTTCACTCGCTTAACCATAAGAGGATTTAACTTCCTCATTTCAATTCTTGCCATTGCCTCAAACCAAACACGTTCAACAGTAGGCCTTGTTCTCCATTCAGCCATGGTAGACCAGAGAGTGTCATTGCTCCTGATGTCCCTTTGCAGTTTCATCTGGAAACGAAAAACAGATGATGCTTTCAGTTTTATTTTAAAAACACCTGATACTGGATTCTGAGCAACTCGCTCACCCAAAATCCTCCTCAATAGTTTTTCATGCAAAATTATTCTTGACTACAAAGATTGAACATGATTTTTTTTACTCTTGGAGGTGTGGCTTGAGTAACATTGATATGCGTGCAAATGGAAGTCTCAAAGTTAATAGAGAACAAAGTGAATATGGGTCATTTGCTCGTTCTTTGTGTATGTCATTGACTCCTATAAAGATATTTGGGTCTGCATCTGTGGTTGCCTACAGAACTCGAAATCCTGATGCACAGATTGATTCTATTTTCATATCCAAGGACACAATTGAGTTGTTGCCTGAGAAATGTTACTCAAGCCACACCTCCAAGAGTAAAAAAAAATCATGTTCAATCTTTGCAGTCAAGAATAATTTTGCATGAAAAACTATTGAGGAGGATTTTGGGTGAGCGAGTTGATCAGAATCCAGTATCAAGTGTTTTTAAAATAAAACTGAAAGCATCGTCTGTTTTTCGTTTCCAAATGGAACTGCAAAGGGACATCAGGAGCAATGACACTCACTGGTCTACCATGGCTGAATGGAGAACAATGCCTACCGTTGAACGTGTTTGGTTTGAGGCAATAGCAAGAATTGAAATGAGGAAGTTAAAGCCTCTTATAGTTAAGCAAGTGAAACCTATCATTGGAGTAGATTCATGGGCTTGGAGTAAATTAATGTCCAATAATATATCCTTCACAAAGTTTCCATCTGACCTTGTCACTCCTGTTCAAATGAGCACTCTTCACTTCTACAGTGAAGCCTTCAGCAACAAGTATCCGTTTTAGACCAGTATGTGAATTGTTCAGCTGAAAAAAAAAATAAAAAAAATTAGTCACAAGGTACATGAGTTTTAGCTACCGTGAAATTTGGAGTCTGTAGTAAATCAGGCAAGGCACATTAGATCCGTAAATGATGACATGACATTGTAGCTATTAGAAAATAAATGTCAAATATTCAGAAATAACAAGTGACTTGATTGCTCCAAAGTGATTATTATTGATTGAAGAGGCAAATGTGAGTCCCAAGAAGGATCCAACAACTCAAATGTGAATCTGTCTGGGCGTTCGCCCAGACAGATTCAAGCGTGTAAAGTTTAATCATGAGACTTGAAACAATCATATTCTTGTAGAGCTGATACCAGACTTGTATTTTTCACAATTATATCAACAGTAATATCTTAGATAACAAAAACAAGAGTGCTTCACGTAGACAAACCTTCTTCTAACAGGAATTACTATAAAGCTCTAGTCGAGAAAAACTACTACTCCCTATATCCCAAAATAAGAGACCTTATTCTTTTTTGAGATATCCCCAAAAAATACCCTTACAAAACTTTCCAATTTTGCCTTTGTGAATACTCTTCCTTCCATAGTGGGCCCATGCATTTCACTAATAGTCAAATTCTTTACCTACAACTTTGTGCCTGGTCAAAGGGAACTCTTATTTTGGGACAGAGGGAGAACAATATAGTTAGGAAAGGGGGTTGGATAATTTGACTAGTCACTTGAGAGATATAGAAACTGCAGCACAGAAAACATCGAGAGAAGAAAGAATTTCAGTTTCTGATTTAGTGACATCCTGCAATTATAGGTGTCCTTATATGTCCTGGCATAGTAGTCGTAATAAACTGCCAAATAATGAAACGGAACATATTTTTTGCCACATTAAGAGGACTTTAGGCTTAAAATCAAATTTAAACACCTTAAAGTGATATTGCACTCATTCCAAGTATGTGTGAGTGTTAGCTGGGCTATTACATTACCAAATCCACATTGCTGCTAAAAATTTGGTGTACTCCCTCCGTACCATAGCAAATGTTACGACCCAAAATGAACAAATTATAATACTTTTATATTCAATGGGACGGAGGGAATATATAATTACTCATTAAAATCTATGTTGGCGTATTTCCTCCAGTCACTAATCTAATCACACAGGAAATCTCTACTGCTTCTTCGAAGTTATTCCTTTCAGATAAGTTCACTTAAGATTTCAAGGTTGACAACAGACTAATAGACTGCATATCATAGACTACATTTACTTATGAGAAGGTAGAGCCAGTTGTAGGCATCTTCCTTTCTTTACTTTCCCAGCTCAACAGTTATGCACACAACAGTGAATCATAACCCGAAAATGAAAGGGCAATTACGCCAGGTGATTATGCAAACTTCCATTTCTGGTACTTTTCTTTAAGCTTTGACAATTTATGTTTCCGATAGACTTAATTTCTAACTACTCCCTTCGTCCCATACTAAGAGTCCTACCAAGAGATTGCACACTTATTAAGAAAACATGAAGAACCGAGTAAACAAGTGTAAGTGGGTTGAGGACATAATTGTCCAAAACACTATTGATGATTCAAGTAGTTAAATAGTAGAGTACTAAGTATTTTTTATTTTATTATGTAATTCTACGAAAGGAAGAGGATATAAATGTCCAAAACACTATTCATTAGTTACCATTTTGGGAATAAAGCAAAGTAGGACTCTTAGTCTGGAACGTACTAAAAAGGAAAGTAGGACTTTTGGTCGGGGACGAAGGAAGTAATAAAATAATAGTCTGGAAAATATTCCAGTTTTGCTTTGTTTTACTGGATAAACAATTATCCGTCAGTTCCCTCATTTATTCTGGACTCTTAAGACTCCCAAGGAAAAAGAACAATGCGCACATTCTAAATTTTCCTAGAGTTCCTGATCTGCCCCAATATGCACCTACATACATGAAGCAATACTCTCTTGCAAGTAGGCTTACATGAGAAACAAACTGATCAGTTAAACCTGACTAGTCCATAATAGGATGAACACATCTATTTGTTTACAACCGCCAAACAAGAACCCCAAAGGTGAAAAATCAATAAATCGTCCGACTCTATCCGATTGTTAAGAACTAGCAACTCAAAACCAAAAAATGGCATTCCTCTCATCAATGTCAATTTTATATAAACTACTCCAGGATTCATCCTATCACAATTAACAAATGATGTACCAATGTAGGAGTTACATTAACAATTAGCGCGAGTAATTTTACATTCTCTTCATTTTCACTAAAATCATTTAAGAAACCAAATGATCACCAAAATGCCAATACAAAATATACAGTATGAATCAACAAAAGATGATAGCATACCGGTAACATCAAAGCTAACTCATCGTCATCAGCCACGTGCAATTCAAAAGGCCCTTCGAGTTTAAACGAATCAAGAAAAACATTGGAACTCACTTTATTAGCCAAAGACTCAAAATCACCTTCTCCCTCTCCTTTAAATTTTTTCCACAAAGAAACCTCATCCCAAAACTTGAATGCCAAATCAATCTTCCCGAACATAACTCGAATATCATAAGGGAATTGTTATTCACCCCGCAAATTTACTTAATACCCCCGCATTACTATTTTCAAAAAAAAAAAATGTCATTAATTGAAATGGCTTTATTACCCTCGCTAATATGTTGCCCACCACTACTGCTCATCACCAATCCACCACTACCAACACTTGAACACCACCGCTAGCTAGTACACCACCACTAATTTTAACCAATACAATACCAACTGCCACTACCAAAATCACAATTACATTATACCTAAAACCAAATAAAACAAAATCTTCTTATCAAATTACCAGATTTGATTTCGGGGATTGGGAGAGAGAAACAAAAAAAGTGGACATGTGACAATGCAAATGTAAAAAAAATTGAATTCAAACCCATTATTCACCTAGTCTCCTCCCCAGCCATGATTTAAAACTATTCTTCACCTTTAATCGACCAATGTTGTGTTTTGAAGAGGTGGTGTTTTAGGGTTTGTCGTTTGGAGCAGTGATTCGACAAAGGTGGGTTGGTTGACGCCGACTATGTTCTGGCGATCTGGGTGGGAGAGGGGCACCATCACCGTGGGACGGGGAGGTGGAGGAAGCGGTGAAAAGGGAAGGGGAATGAGGAGGGTGGAGATGAATTTTTAATTCTTCCAGATTTATTTGGGTATAAGAAGTGGAAGGAAAGAGAGGTGAGAGGAAGGGAAAGGGCTTTATGGTGGAAAGAGAGAGAGAGAGAGAGAGAGAGAGAGCGGGGGAGGAGGAGGGGAGATGGTAGAGGTAGGGACGACCAAAACCGGTTTCGGATTCGGTTTCGGTTCGGAATCATCGGTTTCGATTCGAAAAATGTATGATTCTTAATTGGCTTGGATTGCTCCCGATTTCGGTTAATTCGGTTCCCGTTTTCTCCCCGGTTCGTTCGGTTTCGGGCTTTTTTCGATCCGGTTCTATTGAAAAACAATGAATTTTCGTTCAGTTCCGGGCTTTTTCCGGTCCGATTCACCATTTTGGTGACCCTTAATCGGCTCGGCTCCAAACCGGTTCCGGTTATCCCGATTCCGATTTTCGTGACGGTTTATGGCGGTTCCGGGCTTTTTCAATCCGGTTTTCCGGTTTCGGTCCGGTTTGGCCATCCTTAGGGTAGGGGCTACTGGTAATAATGAGGGGAGAATTGTTATTCACCCTCGCAAATTTACTTAATATCCCCGCATTACTAAGTTTACTTCTAAAAATTAAAACTACACCCCCATTATTACTATTATATTCTTTACCTTCTAAATCAAAATTCAATGTTTAACCTTAATGAATCTGTATTTCTTGTTTGAGCTTGTTCTTTGATAGTGATTCATGAGTTCTGCAACCCTCATTAGAGAATTGTTATTCACCCCCGCACATTTACTTAATACCCCCGCATTACTAAGTTTACTTCTAAAAATTAAAACTACACCACCATTATTACTATTCTATCCTTTTAAACCCTTCCATCTTTCTTCTTCCAAAGACCATTGCCAGATTATACAGCCAACACCCCTCAATGTTGTCCAGGGCCTAGCTCCTTCGTCAATTTCAAATTCGACCACCAATCCAAAATCCAAGGAAATGAAACCCACCTCAATTCCAAATTCGACCACCAACCCAAGGAAATGAAACCCACCTCAGCCTCTTCCTCTTCCTCCGGCCTCCACAAGCATTTTTAAAGCAAAATTCCTCTCTAGATTTTTCGATTCAAGTCAATTTCATGGCGCCTGTGCTAAGCAGAATTTTAACTTCTGCTTCTTTGGCTTCTCCCCTTTATAGAACCCCATTTCTTTCATCCAAAAATGGGGGCAGTAGCAAAGTTTTGAATTCAAGAAACGCTTATGTGAGAAGTTCTTTGAATAGAAGTAGTTTTTCTTCTTATGGGTTGAAGTGGAAACTTGATAAGAAAGATAGTAGAGTGGTGGTGAGGTCTGATGCTGCTGTTGCTGATAAAGATGCCCCTGAGGCTTCTGTTGAGACCCATGAGTATCAAGCTGAGGTGGGTTTCATTTTAATTTGTATTTGACTGTAGAGACGATGGCGACGATGGGTGGTGGCGGTGGTGGATGGTGGATGCTTGCGGGAGTGGGTGGTGGTGAGCAGTGGTGAGCAACATATTAGTGAGGGTAATAAAGTTATTTTAATTAATGGCATTTTTTTAAAAATAGTAATGCGGGGGTATTAAGTAAATTTGTGGGGGGCGAATAACTATTCTCTATTAATAATCATTACCTTGCTTGTAAATAATCCCTCTAATTATTTCCCTTTTTTCCTTTTTGGAAGTTTCATAAAATATACTCTCTTAAAAGTTTTCAGAAAATTCGTTCCACTTTGATTTTTATAATTAACTAAATTAAATTTGAATTACAGCTTTATAAAAATTTAGCTATTCCTATAAATTTCTAAAAATTTAATTGATTTACCATTTGAAGAGTAGGTCTTGTAAAAAATTAGTTTTCATCATTGTTCATCCCTCTTTTTAGTTAGGCTTAGTGTTTAAAAACTAGTTTTTTCTTTTGTTACGAAAAAACTAATTTTTTACAAGATTTTGGCCCATTTGAAATATAATCAATAATCATTTTTAAAACTGGATATTAATAACTAGGTTTTCTATAAATATGGAAAAAATTGATTGAGTTAACCATAACAGTGAAAAAGAGACAAATATTACGAGAGGAGGAGAGAACTAAATCAGATGCTAAGCCTTTGAAGTATACATTCATTCATTGGGTATGGCGGGGATTACTTCGGTACAAATTTTGGGATGAACAGAATCGAAAAGTTATTCGTAGTCAAGGACATCATATTTAATGAGAAACTTTTGTATAAAGACAGGAAAAGTGAGAGTGCATCTGATGGGATTAGTTTGGAAACCGAAACTGTTGAGCTAGAGAATATTTTTGGCTCGGGTGGGAGCAATAGTGTTCATGTTGACCAAGATCAAGGGGTCATTGAGGATGAACCAAGTACTACAATACCGGTTCTGCTGTGCAAATCCATAAGATTATGTGGGTCGCCTAATAGATATTCTTCTTCAAATTTATGTTCGATGTTAACAGATAGTGGTGAACCAGAAAGTTGTGTCGTAGACTCGTAGTGAGCTTAGGGACAAGTGGAAAGATTCGATGGATGATGAAATGGACTCATTAATAGCCAATGATACTTGGGTGTTGGTAAAGCTTCATGAGGGGAAATGGGGCATTGAATAACAAATGGATATACATGAATAATGAGTAAGATTACCTATCTTTTAGTAAGATTACCTACCTTTTCGTAAGATTAGCCATCTTTTAGTAAGATTACCTATCTTTTAGTAAGATTACCTACCTTTTCGTAAGATTAGCCATCTTTTAGTAAGATTACCTACCTTTTCGTAAGAATAACCATCTTTTAGTAAGATTACATGTCTTTTCGTAAGATTACCAAATCTTTTCGTAAGATTAGCCATCTTAGGTAGACGCCTCAAGGAACAGTCTCAACTCAGGTTCAGACGCCTCAAGGAATAGTCTCAACTCAGGTCCAGACGCCTCAAGGAATAGTCACAACTAAGGACGAACGCCTACAAATAGTTTCCCACCGGTCGAGGCCCCTCAAAATTGCCCTCACACATGAACAACGATCAGGCTTGATTTCCATTTGGGATACGTAGGAATCCTGTCAAAGGGTCCAACCATCCGACCCAAGCGGTCACCTCAGGACACCGACACGTCCACCTCACATCAAGGACATCGACACGTCCACCTCACCTCAGGACACCGACACGTCCACCTCACATCAAGGACACCGACACGTCCACCTCACACCAGGACACCGACACGTCCACTTACCATCACATTAGGACACCGACACGTCCACTCACCATTTCATTAGGATACCGACACGTCCACCTCACCCCACAGGACACCGACACATCCACTTTACCATCACATTAGGACACCGACACGTCCACTCACCATTTCATCAGGACACCGACACGTCCACCTCACACCATAGGACACCGACACGTCCACGTCACCTTAGGACACCACCACGTCCTCACACCCGACCAACACGGTCATTTTCTATCTCTCCCGACAAGCGATCCCGATCGGGACCCTTATCTTTTCGACGACCACTTCCTTCATAAGTGACGTCGTCGAGGGGCTTCTGTAAGTACCCCAATCCTGATCGCTCCCCATTCGAGCACACGGGAAACACCGCGGACTCACACAAACGTGATCCCGAAGACGCGTAACCTTCAAAAAGTCCAAAACCACCAACCAAACCAATGTAGGACCCTTCTATGATAAAATAGAATAGAAGGACTTTTTGGGAATTTATGAAAATATTTAGCCTGCAGAAGTGTTCGCGAGAACACTTTTGCAGGGTGAAAATCATAATTACAAAATTCTCTTAAAGTCCATAAGATTCCCTTAAATCCGGAAAAACCAAAAAATTAGATTTGCATAAGAGTCCGCGCGGACCACTTTGCAATTTTTCTAGGCCTATAAATAGAGGGCTCCCCCTCTCATTTTCTTCACACCTCCCTTCTCTCCTCCCTCCCCCAGCAAGTTGGGAACATTCTAAGGCATCCCGAGCCCCTTTGGCCCTTCCCGAGCCGCCCCGAGGCGCTTCGAAGCCATCCCGAGACGCTCCCGAGCCATCCCGAGGCACTCCTGAAGCCCTGCCTGTCTATCCCAAGTCATTCCGGTCCATCCCGAGCCATCCTGAAGCCCTGTCTGCAAATCTTGAGCAATCCCGAGGCACGTCGAACCTCTGCCCGAATCCACCTAGCAATCCCGAGGCACGCCGAACCTCTGCCCGAATCCACCTAGCAATCCCGAGGCACGCCGAAGCTCTGTCCGCAGACACCAATACATCCCGAAATCACGCTGAAGCTCTGTTCGCAGACACCGGTCCATCCCGAAGCATTCCGATCCATCCCGGTCCGTCCCGGGGCACTATTCACACTCAATCAACACACTCCCAAGCGGAAGATAGACATGAACCAACATTGGTAAGACCTCATTCCAACACTATGTCAATTCATTTCAATAAATAGCATACAATGTAGACATCATTTTTAAAAGGCATTTTTAAAAGCACATACACACACACTCACAACTTTTAAAGAAAAAAGGGTATCGAAAGACTCGTGTATACGAGGCGACTCGGGTGAGCTCTACTATTCTCTTCCTTGAGGCGTAACCTGACCTCCGAACTCAAAATCTCATCACACAACAACCTTTTTAAAAATAAAGTCTTTTTTCAATGTTTTGGGCTATATCAAAACGGCGTGGCGACTCCTCCAAACGCAGCGACACTTCCCGACCAAGCAAGCGAGATGTCCGGCCCGCGCTCGCGGATCCAAATAATTTCACAATGCCATGTCATAATAGTGACATGGCTTAATGTGAGGACTCTAAATGTTTGTCTTTTAATATATTATATAGATGGATCATTATAGTACTACTTCTTTCATCTCAAAAAAATTATAAATAAATTATTTAAAAAAATATATTTATTTTTGGACCGTTAATCTTTGATTATATTTTTAAATTCCTATTTATAAGACTCTTGCATGTATATAGATCATTACATTAATATTTATTCGTCCCAAAATAAAAATAATTAATCAATTTTTATTTTGCTTAAAATAAAAAAAAGTATTCATTTATTAGACTATATTATTGTAACTATTTCTAATTTATATACAAAAGATTTCAATTTATAAAATAAATTTGTATGTATATGGATCATAATTATAGTACTACTTCTTTTGTCTCAAAATGAATTATAAATAAAAAATTTAAAAACAAGAAATGTGCATTTGAATAAAATATTAATCGATCCAGTTTTGAAGAGGTTTATAAGTAAGGATGACCTAAGTATTGTGAGTATAGAAAGTGAGGTATGAGAGCAAAAGTGAGTTAGAGAATAGTAAATAGATATTTATTGTAAGTATGTCAATTGGCCCCTCGAATAAAAAAAAATATTAAAAAGTTATCATTTTGACATTGTATTTTTTCAAATAAAACATTCAAAATGAAATTTTATATCTTTTCAGATGAAAAAAATAAAATATTAAATACTCACTCCGTCCCATTAATAACTTCACCTTTTGTCATTTTGGGTGTCTCATTTAAAACTTCACCTTTCCATTTTTGCAAAGAATATTTACTATTTCCTCTACTCATTCTCTCTCCTATTTCACTATTACACTCACAACACTTTTCAAATTTACTATTTTTTCCACTCATTCTCTCTTCTATTTTACTATTACACTCACAACGTTTTCTTCACCCTTAATTTGTGTGCCAAAACCAAAATGATGAACTAAATATTGGTACAGAGGAAATATACTCTTTCCTTAATTCCCATATTCAATTTTGTGGATCTTATTATTATATGATGTATAATATTATGTGAGGGAAGGATTAGAATTGAAATTCTAAAAGAAATATTGGGAACTCATAGATTAATTCCATTTTCATGTTATTGGTAGCCTATTTCTATTTCTATGCAATGCAATAACTTTTTACCTGCACCCAAAATAAAGTTGTCTAATTTTAATAACAATTTGGGGAAAATGGGGAGGGGGGGGGGGCGCTAAACTAAATATTTTCTCTGCTTGCCATTTTCAAGTATTTAGGTCTAGTATTCAATATCAAAGTGGGCCCCTCACTTGACCTACAAGATTCATAGGAGTAGTACCTATGTGTCCCGGGGGACTCTAAAGGCTTCTGAAACGCATGGCAGAATTAAATCCATAAATATTTTCCGGGGGGATCAAACCCTAGACCTTCCCGAAGGAAGGCCGGCAACATACCACTCGGCCAGGAGACCATTGGTGTATGTTCTTAATTTTTGATAAGAAAATATGATGCCAATTCTCTGTGTGAACTTGGTTTGTTGGGAATTCAGTTACTTTAAATACTCCCTCCATTTCGAAAATGATGTTTTTATTTTATTTTCATCAATACTAAGCCAATTTGAGCAATATATTTAAATTAATTTCATTATACTAAAATAAATAAATGACATACCGTGAAAGTCAGGATCTTTGGTCAAATGCATGCACCGAACTTTTTTTTTTTTAACAACTCCGTGAACGAATAAGAAACTAAAGTTACTTGTTAAAATGCATGCACCGACCCTTTTTTTTTGTGTGTGTGTGTGGGGACAGTGGCGTATCTAGGATTTAGAGTAAAGGGGTGCAAAAAAAAAAAAGGGTGCAAACTGTTTGTAATTATAATTAAAAAAAACATAAGAACAAAATGATAAAACTAACAATATTACTAAAATATTTATAAGTATAATAGTTTGTTGTAATATTTTCTAATAATGGGCCTTTAGTATTTTTTTCTTAAATCCATTACTTCTCTTGGGCCTTTTTCTTGTTTCATTTTTATGTGAAAGTCTCATGAAATTTTTGGAGACAAATGAAATTTTGTTTTTTCCACCATCTCTAAATTCAAATATTTTTAGTGTTTCCCACATAGATGCATCCTACCTTTTTCTAATCTTTTTTCTACTATAAATAGGTGATTCATCTTCATTGTTTTTCAAGTTCCTTTGGGGCCTCTCTTAGTGAGAAGACCTTTAAGGGAATTTCCTCTTTCTAATTTAGTATTTATATATATATATATATATATATATATATATATATATATATATATATATATATATATATATATATATATATATATATAGAAAGAAAGAAAGAAGGAAGAGAAGAGAAGAGAAGAGAAAAATTATCAAAGAGTATTAATATATTTTTTTCACATATTTACACTTTACATCACTCTTCTTTCGAAAATTACAGTATACATTTTAAATATATATATATATATATATTTTTATAAATACTCGATAATTTTTTTTCAAAATGTCAGGGACGTCGCTTGCATTTTCTGAAGCTATACTACATCCGCCCCTCTGTGGGGGGGGGGGGGGAGAGATAAAGAATGGTCAAAAGGATCTTTGGTCATCCTCTGATATCAAACAATTCATTTTATGAAGATAATAAAATAAATAAATGACATACCGTGAAACTCAGGTCTTTGCCCATATTTGATAGTGCTGACAAAACTTTGCTGACTTGAATCCTTTTGTATAGTGCACTTGTTATTGTGTAAACTACAAATCCTTTCAGCATCCTCACACTCTTCCCCTACTGCAGTTTTTCTTTCCCAAAGATGCCATAAACCAACAACAAGACCTCCAAAGAGGAAAATACTTGCATCCATGCATGCTATAAGAAGAAGGCCTTTGTACCACAAGTATGATATATTGTACGCGCCTTATACACATAATAGATATCTAACAACCCGACAAAAATCACGAGGCCAAATGTTGATACAATCACGTATATTTCGGACCACATGATATTTCCTGTTCCAACCAATACAGACATGCCACATCTGCTGGGAGGATGTAAAGCAAGAGAGTTCACAGACTTGGCTACATTGCCCTCCTCCTGCAGTTAAAATGACGTGTAATTCAAAAATAAAAAAGATAAAAGCTATCCTTCAAATTTAAGTATAGTTATTTGTACCAGTGAAGGTTCAGTTTCCCTAGTTACATAAGTTTGAATCTTGAGATTCAAAATAAAAAAGATAAATTGTCATTTGCCCTAAAATTAAATAAAAATAAATAAATAAATAAATAAATAATAATAATAATAATAAATAATAAATAATAATAAATAATAATAATAATAATAAAAGAAAAAATAATTAAGAAAATATTTTTGAAGAATAATATATATAAAAAGTATCTAAATAATTCAATAAAGAAAAAGAAAAGGAAAAAGAAAAGAAAAGAAAACCAATTTGTATATATATATATATATACATATATATATTGAAGCAATTGATTTCTCTCTAATTGCACAGTATGTTATACATTTTTATAGGATCAATTACTTTTATATTGTCACCGTGTTATTGACACGAGCAAGAGAGTACTAGTTATTATATGATGTATAGTATATAATATTATGTGAGGGAAGGATTAGAATTGAAATTCTAAAAGAAATATTGGGGACTCATAGATTAATTCCATTTTCATGTTATTGGTAGCATATTTCTATTTCTATGCAATGCAATAATTTTTTACCTGCACCCAAAATAAAGTTGTCTAATTTTAATAACAATTTGGGGAAAATGAGGGGGGGGGGGGGGGGCTAAACTAAATATTTTCTCTGCTTGTCATTTTCAAGTAGGTCTAGTATTCAATATCAAAGTGGGCCCCTCACTTGACCTACAAGATTGATAGGAGTAGTATGTACTGTATATTCTTAATTTTTGATAAGAAAATATGATGCCAATTCTTTGTATGAACTTGGTTTGTTGGGAATTCAGTCACTTTAAATGCTCCCTTCGTTCCGAAAATGATGTTTTTATTTTTTTTCATCATTACGAAGCCAATTTGAGCAATATATTTAAATTAATTTCATTATACTAATGAAAACTTGAAACTCATTATTAATACACAACTAGTGAGTAACTCATCGAAATTTGACGAATATAGTTAGCCTTATTATTATTTGTTGTCATAATTTGTAATTTCATTTAAATAAACGAAAACAATATGTTAGGTTTATATCCAACAATAAAAAAATTGACACGATAATTTTGGGACGGAGGGAGTATCTTATACACATAGAAAATTATTTTACTACATTCAGAATAACTCCATTTAGCCTAAATGTGTTGGGATGGCCAAACATATTTTGGTCACATATATCTATTTCTATTATAAAAAAATGTGTGTACACTTGCTCACCGATTTTTTAAGAGATGGAGAAGATATAAAAATTTCTGAATGCACAATCAAGCTACATCAAAGAAGCATGACTCAGGACCTTATGAAGCATTTCAGATAATACTTAAGTTGTGATTATTATAAATCTGAATTATGCATACCCATAGTTCATAAATGTGTTAAAATCATACAAACATTTCAAGTTTCAACCACTTGATAACCATTTATCAAAACAAAATATTAGTTGCTCCCTTGAATATAGTTATCAAAGCTTTAGCCATCAAGAAAAATGTTATAATTTCACTTGTGGGTCATTTTCTGATTAGGAAAGATTATGAAAATAAATAAGTCACGGCATCCATAAGCAACACTGGAATGAAAATAAAAAAAACTTGATAGTTTTAATCAAATTATTAATCATAAATCCCAAAGTACCAAATGAAATAACAAAATACTAAAGAAAATATTTGTTAACCATCCCCCTCACTCTACCCACGATAATGTCACCTTGGAAAAAATGAATTATAAATAAAAAATTTAAAAATAAAAAATGTGCATTTGAATAAAATATTAATCGATCCAGTTTTGAAGAGTTACATTTTCTTATTTACTAATTGCTTTCTCGTTTTCTGAAAATTCAAAATTTGATTTCAAAATTCAAATGTTGATTGAGCTTAAATCGGGATAATTTACTGTATAAATATTTACTTTATAAACATTAACCTTTTATTAAATGAAAAATCAATTTATTAAATGAAAAATATTTGAAACTAAGATCAATGGGAGAATTACATAATACCATGTCATAATAGTGACATGGCTTAATGTGAGGGCTCTAAATGTTTGTCTTTTAATATATTATACTAGTGAGTAACCCGTCGAGATTCGACGGGCATATTAAGGCTTATTAATACTTATTGCTATAATTTGTAATTTTATTTAAATAAACGAAAACAATATGTTAGGTTTATATCCAACAATAAAAAAGTGAGACGGTCATTTTGGGATAGAGGGAGTATCCTGTACACATAGAAAATTACATTACTACATTCAAACTAACTCCATTTAGCCTATATGTGTTGGGATGGCCAAACATATTTTGATCACAGAAATCTATTTTTATTATAAAAATAAAAATTTGTGTACACTTGATCACCGATTTTTTAAGAGATAGAGAATATATAATTTACACAAACTCGCGTAATGATTTGAACTTATAAATTTACACAAACTTGCTCACAAAATTATCTTTGACAAACAGTAGTTTGGTAGGCTATTTTGTCTGTCAATTATATAGTCATTTATTAAATGAATCAAATATTAATCAATTTACAGTAGGATAACAATTCAATTATCAAATTATTTTTAGTCAAGAGCATATTTGAAATGAATGTCCAAAAAGTTTTGAAATTTGTTTTTGATCAAGAGCAAATTTGAATTTTTTTTGGACATTCCATTATGGGACGGAGGAAGTATTTTCCATTATTGTATGCATAAAATTTATTTGTCAGGAGAGCGTAACATTGTTTAGCAAATCAAGTACGCATTCAAATGCATAAACTTAATGTATAATGAATTTATTGTCGCTAATAATATGATTCTTTTTATTTCAAAAAAAACAAACCCCTACCGTTACGTTGGATATTGTAAAAAATATTGAATCGATATATTTAAATTACAAGGGTATAAATATATTCAAAACATGTCATTTATGGAAGGGACTCTTGAAGTGGGACAAACCAAAAGGAAAAGTAGGACCCTTGAAGTGGGACGGAGGGAGTATCATTTATTTGTATACGAATAATAGTAATAATAAATAAATATCATATTTGTTTACATTAACTCATCATGAACGTAATTATAATATTCATTTCCAATTTAACTTATTTAATTTTGAGAAGAAAAATCAAAATCTTAAAAAAACTAACATTTGTGTTAAATGAAATTTTTTTCCCCAAACAATCCACTCCCTCATCAAACCTAACCCACTTCTTCCTCTCCCTCTTTCAAAATACCAATTCATACTATCTTTATTTTTTAGAATATTGACATGCACTTCAAAGAAAATGATTTATTTTTTGTGTCCAAATCGAATGAAAGTAGTCTCTATTTTTGGAAGAATTTTTTTTATGATTTTTGGTGAAAAAAAAATTAAAAAATTATTATAAAATATTTGATTTATATTCAAAAAAGATGATTTTTTTAAATAAATATCATATTTGTTTATATTAACTCATCATGAACAAAATTATAATATTCTTTTTCAATTTAACTTATTTAATTTTGAGAAGAAAAATCAAAATTCAAAAATAACTAACAATGTGTTAAATGAGTTTTTTTTCCCAAACACTACACTCCCTCATCAAACCCAATCCACTTCTTCCTCTCCCTCTTTCAAACTACCTATTTATACTACATTTATTTTTTAGAATATTGACATGCACTTCGAAGAAGAGGTTTTTTTTGTCCGAATAAAATCAAAGTAATATCTATTTTTGGAGGATTTTTTTTAATGATTTTAGGTGGAAAATAAATAATTTATTATAAATATTTGATTTATATTCAAGAAAGAGAATTTTTATTCTGTGTCCGAATCAAATGAAATTAGTCTCTATTTGTAGAGGAAAAATAATTATGAATTTTGGTGTAAACAATTTTTTTTAAAATTAATTTATTATAAAATAATTTAGGTCAAAGAATTTTGGGGAAAAAAATTCGTAACTTAAGGCATCCAATCAAAAACACTTAATGTTGATTTCAATGTCTAATATATACATTTATGCCATGAACGTAAATGACTAAAATACCCTTGATAGATTTTCAAATTTAACCACTTGATTTATATAGAAAATAATTGGCCAATGATTGAATCACATAATGTCATGTCATAATAGTGACATGACTTAATGTGATGGCATGAAATATTTCTCTTTTTATATATATATAGATATATAGATAGAATATTGACATGCACTTCAAAGATAAGGATTTATTTTTTGTGTCCAAATCGAATGAAAGTTGTCTCTATTTTTGGAAAAAAAATTGTGATTTTTGGTGGAAAAAAAATAAATTATTATAAAATATTTGATTTAATTCAAAAAGAGATTTTTTTTAAATAAATATCATATTTGTTTACATTAACTCATCATGAACAAAATTATAATATTCTTTTTCAATTTAACTTATTTAATTTTGAGAAAAAAATCAAAATCCAAAAATAACTAACAATTTGTTAAATGATTTTTTTCCCAAACACTACACTCCCTCATCAAACCCAACCCACTTCTTCCTCTCCCTCTTTCAAACTACCTATTTATACTACATTTATATTTTAGAATATAGACATGCACTTCAAAGAAGATGATTTTTTTTTGTCTGAATAAAATGAAAGTAATATCTATTTTTGGAGGAATTTTTTTAATGATTTTAGGTGAAAAAAAAAGTAAAAAAATAATTTATTATAAAATATTTGATTTATATTCAAGAAAGAGGATTTTTTTTCTGTGTCCGAATCAAATGAAATTAGTCTCTATTTGTAGAGGAAAAATAATTATGAATTTTGGTGTAAACAATTTTTTTTTAAATTAATTTATTATAAAATAATTTAGGTCAAAGAATTTTGGGGAAAAAATTCGTAAATTAAGGCATCCAATCAAAAGCACTTGATGTTGATTTCAATGTCTAATATATACATTTATGTAATGAACGTAAATGACTAAAATACCCTTGATAGATTTTCAAATTTAACCACTTGATTTATATAGAAAATAATTGGCCAATGAGTGAATCACATAATGCCATATCATAATAGTGACATGTAGGGATGACCAAAATCGGTTCCGGACCCGGTTCGGAACCACCGGTTCCGGTTCGAAAAATGTATGACCCTTAATCGGCACAGATTGCTCACGGTTCCGGTTAATTCGGTTCCGATTTTCTCCCCAGTTCGTCCGGTTCCGGGCTTTTCCCGATCCGATTCCGGTCCGGTTCTATTGAAAAACAATGAATTTCCGTCCGGTTCCGGGCTTTTTCCGGTCTGGTTCACCATTTTGGTGACCCTTAACCGGCCCGGCTCTAAACCGGTTCCGGTTACCCCGATTTCGGTTTTCGTGACGGTTCATGGCGGTTCCGGGCTTTTCCGGTCCGGTTTTCCGATTTCGGTCCGGTTTGGCCATCCCTAGTGACATGGCTTAATGTGATGGCATGAAATATTTTTCTTTTTATATATTATATAGATATATAAATAGAATATTGACATGCACTTCAAAGATAAGGATTTATTTTTTGTGTCCAAATCGAATGAAAGTTGTCTCTATTTTTGGAAAAAAAAATTGTGATTTTTGGTGAAAAAAAATAAATTATTATAAAATATTTGATTTATATTCAAAAAAGAGATTTTTTTAAATAAATATCATATTTGTTTACATTAACTCATCATGAACAAAATTATAATATTCTTTTTCAATTTAACTTATTTAATTTTGAGAAGAAAAATCAAAATCCAAAAATAACTAACAATGTGTTAAATGATTTTTTTTTTCAAACACTACACTCCCTCATCAAACCCAACCCACTTCTTCCTCTCCCTCTTTCAAACTACCTATTTATACTAAATTTATATTTTAGTATATAGACATGCACTTCAAAGAAGATGATTTTTTTTGTCCGAATAAAATGAAAGTAATATCTATTTTTGGAGGAATTTTTTTAATGATTTTAGGTGAAAAAAAAATAAAAAAAATAATTTATTATAAAATATTTTATTTATATTCAAGAAAGAGGATTTTTTTTTCTGTGTCCTAATCAAATGAAATTAGTTTCTATTTGTAGAGGAAAAAAATTATGAATTTTGATGTAAACATTTTTTTTTTAAATTAATTTATTATAAAATAATTGAGGTCAAAGAATTTGGGGGAAAAATTTGTAAATCAAGGCATCCAATCAAAAGCACTTGATGTTGATTTCAATGTCTAATATCTACATTTATGCCATGAACGTAAATGACTAAAATACCCTTGATAGAATTACAAATTTAACCACTTGATTTATATAGAAAATAATTGGCCAATGGGTGAATCACATAATGCCATGTCATAATAGTGACATGGCTTAATGTGATGGCATAAAATGTTTCTCTTTTTATATATTATATAGATAGAATATTGACATGCGCTTCAAAGATAAGTATTTCTTTTTTGTGTCCAAATCGAATGAAAGTAATCTTTATTTTTGGAAGATTTTTTTTTTTATGATTTTTGGTGAAAAAAAAATAATTATAAAATATTTGACTTATATTCAAAAAAGAGGATTTTTTAAAAATAAATATCATATTTGTTTACATTAATTCATCATGAACAAAATTATAATATTCTTTTTCAATTTAACTTATTTAATTTTGAGAAGAAAAATCAAAATCCAAAAATAACTAACAATGTGTTAAATAAGTGTTTTTTTTTTCCCAAACACTACACTCCCTCATTAAACCCAACCCACTTCATCCTCTCTCTCTTTCAAACTACCTATTTATACTATATTTATATTTTAGAATATTGACATGGACTTCAAAGAAGAGGATTTTTTTTTTGTCCGAATAAAATGAAAGTAATATCTATTTTTGGAGGAATTTTTTTTAATGATTTTAGGTGAAAAAAAAATAAAAAAATAATTTATTATAAAATATTTGATTTATATTAGAAAGAGGACTTTTTTTTCTGTGTCCGAATCAAATGAAATTAGTCTCTATTTTTAGAGGAATTTTTTTTTTGAATTTTGGTGTAAATTTTTTTTTACAAAATTTATTTATTATAAAATAATTGAGGTCAAAGAATTTGGGGGAAAAAAATTCGTAAATTAAGGCATCCAATCAAAAGCAATTAATGTTGATTTCAATGTCTAATATCAACATTTATGCCATGAACGTAAATGACTAAAATACCCTTGATAGATTTCCAAATTTAACCACTTGATTTATATTGAAAATAATTGACCAATGAGTGAATCACATAATTTCATGTCATAATAGTGACATGGCTTAATGTGATGACATAAAATGTTTCTGTTTTTATATATTATATAGATTATATAGATAGATAGAATATTGACATGCACTTCAAAGAAAATGATTTCTTTTTTGTGTCCAAATCGAATGAAAGTAGTCTCTATTTTTGGATTTTTTTAATGATTTTTGGTGAATTTTTTTTTAAATTATTATAAAATATTTGATTTATATTAAAAAAAAAGAGGATTTTTTTAAATAAATATCATATTTATTTACATTAACTCATCATGAACAAAATTATAATATTCTTTTTCATTTTAACTTATTTAATTTTGAGAAGAAAAATCAAAATCCAAAAATAACTAACATTGTGCTAAATGAGTTTTTTTTTTCCAAACACTACACTCCCTCATCAAACCCAACTCACTTCTTCCTCTCCCTCTTTCAAACTACCTATTTATACTACATTTATTTTTTAGAATATTGACATGCACTTCAAAGAAGAGAATTTTTTTGTCCGAATAAAATCAAAGTAATATCTATTTTTGGAGAATTTTTTTTAATGATTTTAGGTGAAAAAAAATAAAAAAATAATTTATCATAAAATATTTGATTATATTCAGGAAATAAGATTTTTATTCTGTGTCCGAATCAAATAAAATTAGTCTCTATTTGCAGAGGAAAAATAATTATGAATTTTGGTGTAAACAATTTTTTTAAAATTAATTTATTTTAAAATAATTGAGGTCAAAGAATTTGGGGAAAAAAATTCGTAAATTAAGGCTTATAGTCTAATAAATGAATACTTTTTTTATTTTAAGCAAAATAAAAATTGAACAATTATTTTTATTATGGAACGAAAGAAATATTAATGTAATGATCTATATACATGCAAGAGTCTTATAAATAGAAATTTAAAAATATAATAAAAGAGTAATGGTCCAAAAATAAATATTAGTTTTTTTAAAATAATTTATTTATAATTCTTTTTGAGATGAAAGAAGTAGTATTATAATGATCTATCTAAATAATATATTAAAAGACAAATATTTAGAGCCCTCGCATTAAGCCATGTCACTATTATGACATGACATTATGTAATTCTCTCATTGGTCTTAGTTTCATAGATTTTTCATTTAATAAATTGATTTTTCATTTAATAAAAGGTTAATGTTTATAAGGTAAATATTTATACAGTAAATTATCCCGATTTAAGCTCAATCAACATTTGAATTTTGAAATCAAATTTTAAATTTTCAAAAAATGGGAAAGCAATTAGTAAATAAGGAAATGTAACTCTTCAAAACTGGATCGATTAATATTTTATTAAATTGCACATTTTTTGTTTTTAAAATTTCTATTTATAATTCATTTTGAGGCAGAAGAAGTAGTACTATAATTATGATTCATATACATATAAATTTATTTTATAGATTGAAATCTTTGGTATATAAATTAGAAATATTTACAATAATATAGTCTAACAAATGAATAATTTTTTTTATTTTAAGCAAAATAAAAATTGATCAATTATATTTATTTTGGGACGAAAGAAATTGTTAGTGTAAACTGCAGGTGATATCGTAGATGATTTCCCAAATTCCAGGTGATATCGCAGATGATTTCCTGTGCTGGAATTTACATAGTTGAACATTTCTTGCTTATTATTTAATGGACTAATGTGCTAATATAATTTGTATAGTATATGGTTTATATCCATATTTCAGGTTACAATATGATCAAAGAAAGAGCTAGACACGTGAGGAATTTGAAAGAAAAAAAGGTTTATGCATAAATGTTATTTATGCATAAATTCGTTACTTTGACAACAACAATTGAAAACGTGGAAGACTGATTCAAAGGAGTTGTTGCTGATTTAATAGAGAGTACAAGGCTGATAAAGCTTGGGAGTACAAGGTGTTGAAGCTTGGGCTTGGAGATTAATCAACACGGTTGCTATTTTTGAGGAAGTGGGCGCTTGAATCAAGGAACAATCTCAACCTCTTCCCCACTCTTCCTCAACGTGCAAATAGAGCCCCAAGGCTGTTTATTGAGTAACCTTCAAGTAAATTGAAGACTATAAATAAGCTAAGAAGGTTTCATTTGAAGATATACCAACACATGCCATTTATTCACACCTTCGAAAGCTTAGAGATAGAGTTCTTTGTTTGGTTCCTTTAATCCTTCCTCCCTTGTAATTACGCACTTGATTACATTGGTATCAAGTTGTGTGAAGGCTAGGATAGGATTCCGTTCTTTATCTCTTGTTCCATAGAGCTCATATTGTTATAGCCATAGGGAACATTTTTGGCTTTGTAAATTCATTATAGTGATTATAAAGTCTTGCCTAAGAGGTACTCTCAAGTTATATTTATATAACTTGAGAAAAACAATTTTGGTGTTATTATTCCACTGCAATCTCTTTTACAAAATTGTTTTATTTTCAAAGTGTGTGTGTGCTATCCCAAGTGGTATCGTTGGTGTTGTTATCACCTTGGATATCACTTGTGATTCTGGCCGTGAAAATTTCAATTGGTATCAAAGCAGGTTACTTGACGATACTAAGTGCTTGGTCTAGGTGTCATGGCTTATGATCCTGCAAATCCAAACCAAAAACGTCTTCCTGTTTTAGATGGTTCGAATTATGCATATTGGAAGATCCGTCTTCGCTTGCATATCAAATTAATTGATCTTCGAGCTTGGCGATCTATAGTTAATGGGTACTCTCTTCCACTTTTACCTCCAGATGAGGATGGTGATATCCAGGTTAAACCTGACATCGAGTGGACTAATGAAGAGATCACCCAAGCTAACTATAATGAGAAAGCTCTTAATGCTATTTTTGAGTGGGTTGACATGCACATTTTTAAACTTGTTCAAAATAGTTCCACAGCTAAAGAAGCTTGGGATATTTTACAAAGGTTTTGTGAAGGTGATTCTAGTGTGCGTGAAAACAAACTTAGAGGTCTTACTAGCAAATTTGAAAGGTTGAGAATGGGTGAAAATGATACCATTTCCTCGTATTTTGAAAAATTGTTTGATATTGCTAATGAGTGTCAACTTTTGGGTGAACCTTTTACAAATAAACAATTGGTTTCAAAGGCTATTAGAACTATCCCTGAGCGTTTTAATATAAAGGTTTCATCTATAGAAGAGGCTCACAACCTTTCTACTATGGACATCAATTCCTTAATGAGCATTTTAAAAAATTTTGAGTCAAACCTTGCTGAGCAAAGTGAAGCTTCTAAAGGCAAGAGTGTTGCTTTAAAAGTTCAATCCTCTAGTTTTTCAACTGATGAGGAGGACGAAATTTTTGAGGAATTAGGTGAAGATGCTAGTGTTGCCTTACTTTCTAGAAAATATAACTCTATGTTAAGAAAGTTTAACAAAGAAAATGTGCAGGTGAATGCTAAAGAGCAACAAACCAAGGTGTACAATTCAATGTCAAAGAGGACATTTCCATCTACTCAGAAAGGTGGTCCCATAAGGAGAGCATCATCAGATCAATCTAGATCTGATCCGAAATACCTTGAATCAATCCAATGTCATGCATGCTCTGGATGGGGTCATTACTCAAACGAGTGTGCTAACAATCTAAGGAAGATAGGAAAGAACCTATGGGTTTCTCTCAGTGACAATGAGGATGAGGAGACCAATCAATCTGAAGATTCAGATCAAACAGCAATGGTGGTCACAAATTGTGACTCGAATTCTGTCAGTGATACCTCATGTGATATCCAAAGTGGGATAGCACCTGAGATATCATCCAACAGGTATACAGATTTTAATTTGATAAATGTTGTTTGTTTTGTGGGTTCTATTAACATGGATGTAGGTAGTTCACAAGAGGGTGAACAAAGTAAGGAGTTCAGCAAGGATGAACTCATTTGTGGTCTTAAGAACCTTTGCAAAGAATTGGTGGACGAATGGAAGAAAGAGAACAAGAAGGTGGTTTCTCTGTCCAAAGAGGTTCAAGACCTGACTGATGGCTTGACTAGATTGGAAGTTCAACTCACAAAGAAGGATGTGGAGTTGGACAAAGTCAAGGCCAAGCTTACTCTAGCCGAGGCCACATTTAAGAAACTCAACACGAGTTCTTCCAAGTTGGATGCAATTCTTGGGTTGAGCAAACCACTTAAGGCAGGTATGGGTTTTCAAGAGTCCTTAAATGCTATTACATCTACTTTAGCTAATAAGGAAGATAAGTTAGTTTTTGTTAAAGAAAGAGACAATGTCGAACTAATATCTTTTGATAAGTCTTCTGACAAGGTGAAAATATGTAACTACTGTTACTCTACTGGACATTTGAAAATGAGTGTAAAACTCTTTTAAAGAAACAGTCCAGTTCCTGTGTGATACCTGAAGTGTTGCCTAGCACATCAGATATCACTGGCAGTTAGCAGAAAAATTATCAAAGTAGGAAAGTGTGGAAACCTAAGTCTAACCTGATATGTGATGTTGTGTACACTGCCTTAAAAACTAATGTTGAAGGTTCATGGTATTTTGATAGTGGTTGTTCTCGTCACATGACTGGAACAAAAATGTTTTTAAAGGAATATGAACCTATTCAAGGTGGTAGTGTAACATATGGTGGTGGTGGCAAGAGTAATATAGTAGGAAAATATGTTTTAAATAAACCTGGATTTCCTGCTTTGAAAAATGTTTTACATATTGATGGGCTTGTAACTAATTTAATTAGTATTAGCCAACTTTGTGATGACAACCTTGAAGTGAAATTCAATAAAAACACTTGTGAAGTTTTTGATTGTACCAATAATTGTGTTATGACTGGTATTAGGTCAAGTAATAACTGTTATCTTGTCGAGGATAAACAAGTGTGTCATTCTGTGAGAGTTGATGATGCTACCTTGTGGCATCAAACGTTGGGTCATGTCCATTTTCGAAACATTGTGAAACTCATTAAGGCTGAAGCTATAAGTGGTATACCTAGTCTGGACATAAGTAAGAAAATCATATGTAAAGATTGTCTCAAAGGTAAACAGACACGTGCTGCCTATAGTGCTATCCAACACAATGAGGAGTATTCTGGGACAACTCACTATTTCCAACTTATGCATATGGATTTAATGGGTCCAGTTGAGGTAGACAGTTTAGGTGGTAAGAGATATACTTTTGTTATAGTTGATGATTTTTCTAGATTTACTTGGGTATATTTTTTAAAAGAAAAATCAGAAACTTTTGAAAAGTTTAAGATCTTACATGCTAAAATCAAAAACATATTTTGTGCTCTTATCATGAGAATAAGGTCTGATCATGGAATGGAGTTTATAATTCATTGTTTTTTACTTTTTGTAAATTAAAAGGAATAAAACATGAGTTTTCTGCTCCTAAAACATCTCAACAAAATGGGGTGGCTGAAAGGAAAAATAGGACCTTACTTGAAATGGCACGTGTGATGTTGTTTTCAAAAAGAATTTCAAAAAGATTTTGGGCTGAGGCCTTAAACACGGCTTGTCACACGGCCAATACAGTTTTTCTAAGACCCGGTACTAGAATGACACCTTATGAAATTTTGAATGGTAGGATACCAAAAGTTCATTATTTTCATACATTTGGATGTGTGTGTTTTGTTCTAAATGATCGGGATTACTTAGCTAAATTTGACTCTAAAAGTTATAAGGCTATATTTCTTGGGTATGCTCAGGATAGTCGAGCATATAGGGTTTATAACCTTAGGTTAAAAACCATTCAGGAATCAGTTAACGTTGTTTTTGATGACTTAGCAAGTGTTACAGGTGATGGAGTGCAGGAATCTCCATTGATATTGCTGGATGAACTGGAGGATCAAAATCAAGCAAGTGATACCCCGAGTGCTATCCAGAGTGTTGCCACTGAAGGGATAGCATCTCCGGTATCACCTGAGACCAGTCCAGCAACTGAACTTGATGAACAGTCTGATGATGATGCTCATGTGCATGAAGATTTAAGATGGAATCCACCAACTAGGATCAGAAGAGATCATCCTTCTTCTCAGATTATTGGAAAAGCAAATGAAGGGGTACGAACAAGGAATAATGATCCCTTTAGTAATTGTAAAATGGTGAGGTATGTGTGCATGTCCACCACATACCATAAGGTAAAATATTCCTGTTTTGTTTCCTCTTTAGAACCCAAAAATATTTCTGAAGCTTTAAAAGATAATTTTTGGATACATGCAATGCAAGAGGAACTTGAACAATTTGCTCGTAATGAAGTTTGGTGTTTAGTACCTCGTCCCATTAACACTAATATAATTGGTACAAAATGGATTTTCAAAAATAAATCTGGCGAGCAAGGAAATATTGTTAGGAACAAAGCTCGTCTCGTAGCTCAAGGTTACACCCAAATTGAAGGTGTTGACTTTGATGAGACCTTTGCTCCAATTGCTAGAATAGAATCCATAAGACTCCTCTTGGCAATAGCTTGTTATCTAAAAATTACCTTGTTTCAAATGGATGTTAAAGCTGCCTTTTAAATGGTTATTTAAAAGAAGAAATTTATGTTGAACAACCAAAAGGATTTGAAGATCCTCATCTACCAAACCATGTATATAGACGTGATAAAGCCTTATATGGCTTGAAACAAGCTCCACGTGCATGGTATGGTCGCTTAACCTCTTTTTTACTTGAATATGGTTTTACAAGAAGTAAAGCAGATAGGACCTTATTTACCCTAAGGCATAGCAAAGAAACAGTCATTGTTCAAATCAATGTTGATGACATAGTCTATGGCTCTACTTCTCAAACATGTTTAAAAGATTTTGTAGAGGCTATGACATCAACATTTGAAATGAGCATGATTGGTGAGTTAACATTCTTTCTAAGATTGCAGGTGAAACAATCAAGTGAAGGGATATTCATTTCACAAAGCAAGTATGCAAAAAGCCTAGTGAAACGATTTGGGTTGGAAGGAGCAAAAAGTTCAAAAATCCCTATGTGTTCTTCTCTTAAACTTAGTATAGACCAAGTAGGTGAGGATGTTGATCCTACTTTATATCGTTCTATGATAGGTAGCCTTCTCTATCTCACTTCTAGTCGTCCTGATATCATGTTTAGTGTGTACGTTTGTGCACGTTATCAAGCCAATCCTAAAGTCTCCCACCTTAATTCTGTCAAAAAGATAATTAAATATGTTTCGGGAACAAGTGAATTAGGGATTTGGTTTAGTAAGGATACTAACACCAATTTGGTAGGCTTTAGCGACTCGGATTGGGCGGGGGATATGGATGATAGGAAGAGTACTAGTGGGGGGTGCTTTTACTTGGGTAACAATTTAGTTTCATGGTATAGTCGTAAACAAAATTGTGTTTTTCTTTTCATGGCTGAGTCTGAGTATGTTGCAGCTGGTAGTTGTTGCTCACAACTTATTTGGCTAAAACATATGCTAGATGATTATGGCCTAGAGAGTAATTCTTTGACTATGTACTGTGACAACCTAAGTGCTATCAACATTTCAAAAAACCCTGTTCAGCATTCCCGTACTAAGCACATAGATATACGTCATCATTTTCTTAGAGATATGGTAGATAAAGGCCTAATTAACATTGATCATATTGATACTAAGTATCAATTGGCTGATATCTTTACCAAGGCCTTAGACCGTGAGAGATTTTTTAGTTTGAAAAGATCTCTTGGTCTTTGTAATCTCTAAGTCTGTTTGTCTGTGCTACCCTAGGTGATGTTATCACTCAGGGTAACACTTGTATATTAGTGTATTTTTTCTCTTTATTTAAAAATTAAAAAAATGTTTTTATGTTCTTTTAATCTGGTTAGCTTAGTTCTAACTGTGGCACATGCTGACCTTTTTGTTATGGTAGGTTATTACTTAGGTTATCATGTGTGATATCACTCCCCTTCATATGCTAAAAGTGATAAAGTCACTAATTTTTTCTTTTTGATAAATAAAAGGCAAAGGCAATGTGTTCATACTATTCTCTCGAGCTCGGGGCACAGTGTTCGCTGCAACGATGTACTCTTGCCAATGAGAATGTATGAGGTGATTTATGCTTAGTATTAGGGACATGGAGTTCGCTACTACAATGTACCCTACTTGAAAGGCATAGATCACTTTATCTCTACACTTGAAATAAAACTCGAAGCACGGAGCTCGTTACTATGATGCTTTCTTATTTAAAGAAGTGTATTTATTTTTTGTAACAAGCAATGTACTTAAAAATAGTATAGGCTTATAATGCCTAAAGTGCATAAAAAATGCTCAGCTTGTTATGCCTTAAGTGTCTAAAAAAGGCTAAGCTTATTATGCCTTAAGTGTTTGAAAATGAAAATATTTATCAAGGGGATTTATATCACATGTGTTATCCTACGTGTTACCATCATTGCCTTAACACATTAGTGTGTGCTATATTAGTTTTTTTTATTTCTTTTTTTCGAAATATTGTTGATTAATTTTTTAAAATCTGAAAGTCTTTTTAATTAAAGAGTTTACGATTTTGAAAACGTCTTCAACAAGTTTCCTTTACTTTAGGTAAACCTTATTGAGTAACTAACCTTAATTTATTTTGACTTTGTTCTCATAAATTTCGGATGTAGTTAACAAATATTTTGTTTACTTAATTTTTATTTTTTCGTTTTACATAAAAAAAAAAATTAATTTATTTTTTTAAAAACAGCCGTGTAGTTTTCTTTTGGGTTGTTGGGGTTTATTTGAAATGAGTGGTTATGGTTTAATTTAAATGAATGGATATGGTTTATTAAGAGTTGTTTAATTTTGAGAGTTTATAGGGGTTTAGATGGGATGGGGTTTTAAGTTGTCAAATCAATTAAATTGATTGTTCCCTATCTAATCTCTCTAACCTATTTTCACTCCACCTCTCCACTTATCTCTCTTACTGTTACCCTCTCTCTCCATTTAACCCCTCTTTCCAGCGTCTTCTTCGTCTCTCTCCCAACCTAGGTCAATTCCATTCCAAAAATTCCCAAAAATTTTCCATGGCTTCTCCATCCATAACCAATGTCGAACCCTCACACACAGACCAAATGGACATCTCACCTAGCATTGCCCCATCCATTGCTTCTCGTATAGCCATGGAAACATCTCCCTTGATTACACCAAGTTCTTCTCCTCCTACAATGGCTATAATTCCAGCCTCTGCCCCCACAGCCTCATTCGAATATGGCATTCCCAAGGTCACTCTCATCCCAGCTGAACCAAAAAGGAAGAGGAAAGCTCCCTCAGCCAAGCTATCTCCTCAAGTTGCAAAGAGGAGGTCTTCCAACCGTATAAGATCAATCAGGTCTAAAGCTACATCAAATACCACCTCTGATCCGGTTGAAGTCTCAGAAAGTTCCTTAGATGTGTCCTCACCCCATGTGAGTGACGAGAATTTTGATGCCAACAAGGAAAAGGAACATTCTGTGGACTCTTTTGATGCTTGGGTGGATGTTGAAGATGAAGAAACCTTGTCAGATTTTCAAAAGAAGAAGGGCAAGGGCAAAGCTTCTGTGAGTGCTACCAAAGGTGCTACCAAGAAGAGGATATCATCTGAGGTAACACCTGCCCCCTCCTCTGTTCCTACTCGCTCTTCTAGTGATAATGAATTGTCTGGTGATGAGCTTAGTTGAAATGAAGAGGATAAGGCTTTTCCAAAACCATTTCTTACTTTGGAATTTTATAAGAAAGAAAACATGGAGTTTTGGTTGAATAATTCGAGTAAAAAATTGTTAAAAGAAAAGCACATTGATGAGGGTCAGTTAGAAAAGGAAGGAATGGTTCAGTTTTTGAAGGACATGAATTTTCTTAAAGCTAATAATCATGCTTCTGTGTTTGTTGAAAGTGTTGTGAGAAATTTCTTTGCTAACCTACATGCTCATTTGGATAATGAAGGTTCTGAAAAATTTGGGAAAGTTTTTGTAAGGGAAAAAGTTTATTCGTTTACTCCAGCCCTAATTAACAAGGTTTTAGGCCTCCCAAATTTAGATGATGAGAGCATTAGGGTTAATAGGGATGAAATGGTCAAACTGCTCACTCACAACAAACTTCAGTCCTGGCCTTTAAAGGAAAAACTTCATGCTTCTAGGCTTACTTCTCTGTATTCTATGCTTCACAAGCTTTGCATCTTCTATTGGCTTCCTACTACGAATGAACCTTTGTTACATTGGAGCATGCTAATGTATTGTACATATTAGGTAAGAACCTAAGAATTAACTTTGGAAGATTAGTGTTCAAACACTTAGCCTCATGGGGTATAAAGAAAGAAATGAACATTAGTTTTTTCCCATATCCTTCTTTAATCTTCAAAGTTTTAGTCTTTCAATCCTTGCCTATTGAAGCCTCTGATGTTTTCACCTCTGAACCTGAGTATTATACCATTGATCAACAACTGAAAAAGGGTAAAAGGTATACAAATGATCTTCCTTGGCAAAAAGCTGATAAAACTGCCTCTGTTCCTCCTGGTACTATCTCACGTGATATCCCAAGTGCTTCCCCAGGTGCTGCCCCTAATACTTTTGCAGGAACTGATGCTGCAAGTATTATGTCCAACATGATAAATCTTCTGGGCAACACTTCTCCATAAATCCCAAAGACAACAGTGCTCAATTTTTTGCACAAACAGTCAAGTGCAATGGGAGAACTTGTTGAGGGATGAGCTAAGCTTAAGCAGGCTACTGATGCTTTCATTGATGAAATTTCTTCCCAAACAGGGGGAGGATCTGCTGCTGCTACAACTTCTGGAGCTGGTGCTACTGCAGGTGCTACCACCAATGCTGGCCCAAGTGATGGTGGAAGTGATAGGGAAGGAGATCAGGAGGAAGATGAAGAAGAAGAAGAGTTTGAAGAAGAAGAAAATGAAACCTGAAGGTTGTTGAACCTGAAGGTTGATGTTGCCACTATCTTGTTGGTGGATTGGGTTTGTGTGCCCTAAAAATAATTTCTTTTTATGTGGTGATGTGATGTGGTTCTCTAAACAATTTTCTTTTTATTTTTGTTTATGTTGGTTGCAAAACACTTTAGTTGGTCTGTTTAAAACTTTAATTGTTAGGATGTTTTGCTAGTTTGGATGATATTTTGCTACAATGGTTTAGTGATTTTTAGTTCTAACTTAGTTTATTTCGAAAACTTTTTAAAGTTTGAAATAAATTAGTTTATTGTGATAAATCATTGTTTAGAATAGCTCCTTGATTAAGGGGGAGTTAATTTTTACGGAGAAAGTATACTGTGTTTCTATGCTCTGTATATTTGTTTATTGACTAACATTGCAGGAGAGCAGCACATTAGGTTTGAGAAGAAATATCCAACTAAGGGGGAGATTGTTAGTGTAAACAGCAGGTGATATCGTAGATGATTTCCCAAATTTCAGGTGATATCGCAGATAATTTCCTGTGCTGGAATTTACATAGTTGAACATTTTTTGTTTATTATTTAATGGACTAATGTGTTAATATAATCTGTATAGTCTATGTTTTATGTCCATATTTCAGGTTACAATATGATCAAAGAAAGAGCTAGACACGTGAGGAATTTGGAAGAAAAAAGGTTTATGCATAAATGTTATTTATGCATAAATTCGTTACTTTGAAAACAACAATTGAAAACGTGGAAGACTGATTCAAAGGAGTTGTTGCTGATTTAATAGAGAGTAGCTTGGACTTGGAGATTAATCAACACGGTTGCTATT
Organism: Adenophora triphylla var. japonica; assembly: GCA_022495995.1. NCBI lineage: Eukaryota > Viridiplantae > Streptophyta > Magnoliopsida > Asterales > Campanulaceae > Adenophora > Adenophora triphylla. The sequence continues at coordinate 12,890 of JAFEMH010002149.1, read as the reverse complement.
TTTGAGGAAGTGGGCGCTTGAATCAAGGAACAATCTCAACCTCTTCCCCACTCTTCCTAAACGTGCAAATACAGCCTCAAGACTGTTTATTGAGTGGCCTTCAAGTGAATTGAAGACTATAAATAAGCTAAGAAGGTTTCATTTGAAGATATACCAACACATGCCATTTATTCACACCTTCGAAAGCTTAGAGATAGAGTTCTTTGTTTGGTTCTTTTAATCCTTCCTCCCTTTTAATTTCGCACTTGATTACATTGGTATCAAGTTGTGTGAAGGCTAGGATAGGATTCCGTTCTTTATCTCTTGTTCCATAGATCTCATATTGTTATAGCCATAGGGAACATTTTCGGCATTGTAAATTCATTATAGTGATTATAAAGTCTTGCCTAAGAGGCACTCTCAAGTTATATTTATATAACTTGAGAAAAACAATTTTGGTGTTATTATTCCGCTGCAATCTCTTTTATAAAATTGTTTTATTTTCGAAGTGTGTGTGTGTTATCCCAAGTGCTATCGTTGGTGCTGTTATCACCTTGGATATCACTTGTGATTCTGGCCGTGACAATTTCAGAAATAGTAATATAATAATTTATATACATGCAAGAGTCTTATAAATGGGAATTTAAAAATATAATCAATGAGTAACGGTCCAAAAATAAATATTATTTTTTTAATATTTTATTTATAATTCTTTTTGAGATGAAAGAAGTAGTACTATAATGATCCATCTATATAATATATTAAAAGACAAATATTTATAGCCCTCACATTAAGCCATGCCACTATTATGATATGGCATTATGTAAATCTCCCATTGGTCTTAGTTTCAAAGATTTTTTCGTTTAATAAATTGATTTTTCATTTAATAAAAGGTTAATGTTTATAAGGTAAATATTTATACAGTAAATTATCCCGATTTAAGCTCAATCAACATTTGAAATCAAATTTTGAATTTTCAAAAAACGGGAAAATAATTAGTAAATAAGGAAATGTAACTCTTCAAATCTGGATCGATTAATATTTTATTCAAATGCACATTTTTTGTTTTTTAAATTTTTATTTATAATTCATTTTGAAACAGAAGAAGTAGTACTATAATTATGATCCATATACATACAAATTTATTTTATAAATTGAAATCTTTGGTATATAAATTAGAAATAGTTACAATAATATAGTCTAATAAATGAATACTTTTTTTTTATTTTAAGCAAAATAAAAATTGATCAATAATTTTTTATTTTGGGACGAAAGAAATATTAATGTAATGATCTATATACATGCAAGAGTCTTATAAATGAAAATTTAAAAATATAATAAAAAAGTAACGGTCCAAAAATAAATATTATTTTTTTAATAATTTATTTATAATTCTTTTTGAGATGAAAGAAGTAGTACTATAATGATCAATCTATATAATATATTAAAAGACAAACATATATAGCCCTCACATTAAGCCATGTCACTATTATGACATGGCATTATGTAATTCTCTCATTGGTCTTAGGCTCCGTTTGTTTGGGAAAAAATATTTTCCGGAAAACATTTTTTCCATTTTCCGGTGTTTGTTTCGCACCGAAAAATGGGGTTTACAACATACTTTCCTTATTTTCCGGAAAACATTTTCATTTTCCGGAAAACATTTTGTCGAAAATCATTTTCCGGAAAATGTTTTACGCTAAACAAACGGAGCCTTAGTTTCAAAGATTTTTCATTTAATAAATTGATTTTTCATTTAATAAAAGGTTAATGTTTATAAGGTAAATATTTATCGTAAAATCTAGGGAGAAACGCGTTTCTCCATAAGTTATGGAGAAACGGGTTACGGGTATCCAGAAGCTATTGAAAGGATATCCAGAAACTTTTTGTATTGGCCATGACCTTGTCCCATGGTTACTTCTGGATATCAGTCTCAAAGGTTCTGGATATCCAACCCTTTGAAAGGATATCCGAAGCTTATGAAAGTGATATCCAGAAACCTTCAAAATGATATCCGTAAACTTTCAAAATGTTTCGGATATTCATTTGATGGTTTCGGATATACATTTGAAGTTGTTTCGGATATCCGTAAAACCTTCAATAAGCATTTTCTGGTCTTGGCCTTGGATTTGGCTTCAAATATGTTTCTGGATATTCATTTGATGGTTTCTGGATATACATTTGAAGGTTTCTGGATATCCAGAAACCTTCAATAAGCAATTTGTGGTCTTGGCCTTGGATTTGGCTTCAAATCTATTTTTTCTGGATATCCGCCAAAAGGCTTCTGGATATCCGTTCCAAAGCTTCTGGATATCCAGAACCCTTTGAGACTGATATCCAGAAATTTTCTTCTGGTTATCAAACGTATAGCTTCTGGCTATTAAAAACGCGTTTCTCCATAGTTATGGAGAAACGCGTTTCTCAGCAGACCTACTCAATATTTATACAGTAAATTATCCCGATTTAAGCTCAATTAACATTTGAATTTTGAAATCAAATTTTGAATTTTCAAAAAACGGGAAAGCAATTAGTAAATAAGGAAGCCAAAAACTTACAAAAAACGCGTTTTTTTGTAAGCTTACAAAAAAACGTGTTTTTAAACCTTATCTCTCACAGACGCAAAGCAAAGGAGTTCTCTCACTACATTCTCTCTCTAGACGTTCTCTCTCTAGACGCAAACCGCAATCGTCTTCCCCAACCCCAAGCTCTCCCTCGCCGGCGACCTTCCTCAACCAATCCTCACCCTCTAAACCCTTTCCGGGCAAGCCCAAACACCAATCCTCCCTCTCCGGCCAAGCACAAACATAAATCCTCACCATTACAATCACCCTCTACTGGAATTTGCTCTCACCACCGACTTGTTGATCTCGTCCGATGAGTTTTATAATGGATATCAGTCCGTTCTTGACTGATTTTGTTCAAAGGTTGCCCGTATTGGAATTTCGTCAATTTGTATCAACTTGGCATTGCTCGTCTGTTTCCTCTTCATAGTCTCATTCAGGCAGATTTATGTTTGTGTGGGTCGAATTAGGATCATCAAGGAGGATTCAAATGGCAATGGGGTTGTCCCGATTCGACGAGCTCCTCTCTTCCCTTTTACGTTCATCATCGGCACGTCGCTCCACCATTAAATACTCGTTCAAAACAACCCCCAAACCTCCTCCGTCACCTCGTATTTCTCCGACAGTCTTTCTATTACACATGTATTGCTGGGGATTTTGATGTGCCAGTTCCAGTTCAAACTAATGCCAGTGTTTGTTTTTTTGAGTGCCAGTTCATGTATTTTGGAGTGCCAATGTTTGTATTTTTGAGAGTATTGCTGGGGAATTTTGATGTGCCCGTTTCAGTGTAAACTAATGCCAGTGTTTGTTTTTTTGAGTGCCAGTTCATGTATTTTGGAGTGCTAGTGTTTGTATTTTTGAGAGTCAGTAAAAATAATTACCAGTGTTTTTTGGTGCCAGTGTATGTGTTTTTGAATGCCAGTTCTTGTAATTTTGAATGCCAGTCCATGTGTTTTTGAATGCCAATTCATGTTTTTTCAGAGCCAAAGAAAATAATTATCAGTGTTTTTGAGTGCCAGTATATGCATTTTTGAGTGCCAGTAAATGTGTTTTCAAATGCCAGTCCATGTATATTTGAATGCCAGTGCTTGTATTTTTGAGAGCCAACAAAAATATTAGTGTAACAAAGTGCTAGTGTTAGTGTAACAGAGTGCTAGCAGTGAAGAGTGCCGGTCATGTATTTAAAAGTGCCCGTGTAAAAAGTGCTGGTTTCAGCTTAACAAAGTGCCGCACTCGCTACACCGGCACTTTGTTAAACCGGTACCGATACTTTTTCGCCGGGCACTTTGTTACATATGCATCCGGCACTTTGTCACGCCTGGCCAGCTTGTTAAACAGCACCGGCATAAACGGGGAACCATTAATTACGAAAATGCCACCGTTTATTTTGAACATGGTTGCCAGTAATTACAAAATTGCCACCGTTTATTTTGAAAACACGTTTTTCCTTATCTTAAGAAAAAACTAGTTTTTATAAGACCAACTCAATAAGGAATTGTAACTCTTCAAAACAGGATCGATTAATATTTTATTCAAATGCACATTTTTTGTTTTTAAATTTTTTATTTATAATTCATTTTTAGACAGAAGAAGTAGTACTTTAATTATGATCCATATGAATACAAATTAATTTTATAAATTAGAAATAGTTACAATAATATAGTCTAATAAATGAATACTTTTTTTTATTTTTTTATTTTAAGCAAAATAAAAATTGATCAATTATTTTTATTTTGGGACGAAAAAAATATTAATGTAATGATCTATATATATGCAAGAGTCTTATAAATAGGAATTTAAAATTATAATCAAAGAGTAACGGTCCAAAAATAAATATTAGTTTTTTAAAATAATTTATTTATAATTCTTTTTGAGATGAAAGAAGTAGTATTATAATGATCTATCTAAATAATATATTAAAAGACAAACATTTAGACCCCTCACATTAAGACACGTTACTATTATGACATGTCATTATGTAATTCTCCCATTGGTCTTAGTTTCAAAGATTTTTCATTTAATAAATTGATTTTTTATTTAATAAAAGGTTAATTGTTATAAGGTAAATATTTATACAGTAAATTATCCCGATTTAAGCTCAATCAACATTTGAATTTTGAAATTAAATTTTGAATTTTCAAAAAACGGGAAATCAATTAGTAAATAAGAAAATGTAACTATTCAAAACTGAATCGATTAATATTTTATTAAATTGCACATTTTTTGTTTTTAAAATTTTTATTTATAATTCATTTTGAGACAAAAGAAGTAGTACTATAATTATGATCCATATACATAAAAATTTATTTTATAGATTGAAATCTTTGGTATATAAATTAAAAATAGTTACAATAATATAGTCTAATAAATGAATACTTTTTTTTTATTTTAAGCAAAATAAAAATTGATCAATTATATTTATTTTGGGATGAAAGAAATATTAATGTAATGATTTATATACATGCAAGAGTCTTATAAATGGGAATTTAAAAATATAATCAAAGAGTAACGGTCCAAAAATAAATATTTTTAATACCTATTTATACTACATTTATTTTTTAGAATATTGACATGCACTTCAAAGAAGAGGATTTTTTTTTGGCCGAATAAAATCAAAGTAATATCTATTTTTGGAGGAATTTTTTTTAATGATTTTAGGTGAAAAAAAATAAAAAAATAATTTATTATAAAATATTTGATTTATATTCAAGAAATAGGATTTTTATTCTATGTCCGAATCAAATGAAATTAATCTCTATTTGTAGAGGAAAAATAATTATGAATTTTGGTGTAAACAATTTTTTTAAAATTAATTTATTATAAAATAATTGAGGTCAAAGAATTTGGAGGAAAATAATTCGTAAATTAAGGCATCCAATAAAAAGCAATTTATGTTGATTTCAATGTCTAATATCAACATTTATGCCATGAACGTAAATGACTAAAATACCCTTGGTAGATTTCCAAATTTAACCACTTGATTTATATAGAAAATAATTGACCAATGGGTGAATCACATAATGCCATGTCATAATAGTGACATGGCTTAATGTGATGACATAAAATATTTTTGTTTTTATATATTATATAGATTATATAGATATATAGAATATTGAGATGCACTTCAAAGAAAATGATTTCTTTTTTGTGTCCAAATCGAATGAAAGTAGTCTCTATTTGTGAATTTTTTTTAATGATTTTTGGTAATTTTTTTTTTTTTTAAATTAATATAAAATATTTGATTTATATTAAAAAAAGAGGATTTTTTTAAATAAATATCATATTTGTTTACATTAACTCATCATGAACAAAATTATAATATTCTTTTTCAATTTAACTTATTTAATTTTGAGAAGAAAAATCAAAATTCAAAAGTAACTAACAATGTGCTAAATGAGTTTTTTTTCCCAAATACTACACTCCCTCATCAAATCCAACCCACTTCTTCCTCTCCCTCTTTCAAACTACCTATTTAAACTACATTTATTTTTTACAATATTGACATGAACTTCAAAGAAGAGGATTTTTTTTTTGTCCGAATAAAATCAAAGTAATATCTATTTTTTGAGGATTTTTTTAAATTATTTTAGGTGGAAAAAAAATAATTTATTATAAAATATTTGATTTATATTCAAGAAAAAGAATTTTTATTCTGTGTCCGAATCAAATGAAATTAGTCTCTATTTGTAGAGGAAAAATAATTACGAATTTTGGTGTAAACAATTTTTTTTAAATTAATTTATTATAAAATAATTGAGATCAAAGAATTTGGGGGAAAAATTCATAAATTAAGGCATCCAATCAAAATCACTTGATGTTGATTTCAATGTCTAATATCTACATTTATGCCATGAACGTAAATGATTAAAATACTCTTGATAGATTTCCAAATTTAACCACATGATTTATATAGAAAATAATTGACCAATGAGTGAATCACATAATGCCATGTCATAATAGTGACATGGCTTAATTTGATAACATAATATGTTTCTGTTTTTATATATTATATAGATAGATGGATCATTATAGTACTACTTCTTTCATCTCAAAAAAAATTATAAATAAATTATTTAAAAAAATATATTTATTTTTGGACCGTTAATCTTTGATTATATTTTTAAATTCCTATTTATAAGACTCTTGCATGTATATAGATCATTACATTAATATTTATTCGTCCCAAAATAAAAATAATTGATCAATTTTTATTTTGCTTAAAATAAAAAAAAGTATTCATTTATTAGACTATATTATTGTAACTATTTTTAATTTATATACCAAAGATTTCAATTTATAAAATAAATTTGTATGTATATGGATCATAGTTATAGTACTACTTGATGAGTGAGTTTTACACTCATCAATTTAATACTTTATGAACTTATTCTTAGCTTAATTCTTGAGTTTTGTGTGTTTTAATGGTTATTTTTAGTGTTTATTTAGTTTTCAGGGGTCAAGTGAAGATTGAGCAAATTAGAAGCATTTTGTGCTCACTTTGAAAGTTCAAGGTCGGAAGGTGCAACTGAAATTTTTAGAATGTCCAAAATGCGAAAAAAAGGTGACGTTGCAATTATGGGACGAACCGAATTCGATAGGGTCCAAAACAAGGCAAGCAATTGAGGCAGACTGAAGCAAGTGGCCGGCCAAGGGAGATGTGTTGGCCGAGGATCAAGGATGGGCCGGCCATGGGCATGTCTTGGCCTAAGGTTTCAGGTTTGGGCCAAAAGAATAAGATCCGAGTTGGGCCTAGGCTGGGCTTGGTGTGCTGTAACTGTTCATATTCTCTAAAAATTGCAAATGGAAACCTAGGAATATTTAAAAGGCTTCAGTTGTTTTTTTTGGCTGCCGTGAGTATTATTGAAGAGAGGAACAGTTTTCTGAAAAAAACAAATAATCATCTTTTTATCATTTTTCATTATTTTCTTGGTGTTCATGTTTTCCATGGATAGTTAAACTTCTAGTTCTTGGGATTGGAGGTAACAATTTATGTTTTAAGCTTTATTTTTCATCATTATCATTGTATTACTTGGGATTATCAAGTAGCTTTTAAATGGAATTTTAGAATATTTATGTTGATTGCATATTTGTTCTTGAATAATTTAGAATTTCAATTGTGAACCGCCAAATTCGCAATTGAAATTAGTCTTGGCTTGATAGTAACAATTCGTTGAATCCCCGCCAAAAGATTCATAAGAATTGTGGTTTCTTTTGTTGTTCTTAAGTTCTAAATGGGTTCCTAATTAATCTATGAACGGGCCAAGGGAATAGATTAATTGGGAACACTTGATTGCAAATCACCCGCCTAAGTGTCCCAATCATAATTTCGTAAGAACAAAACCCCAAGTATACTTTGATTTATGAACCGTGAAATTTGAGCATAATTGTGAAGCCAATTCCAGGAATTTTGCCTTATTATTGAAACCTCGTTTTATAACAAATTCTAGTTAATTTTGCAAAAGCATTAGTTTTGAAAACAACAAATTCTTCACTTCAAAAAAATCTTTGTCATAGCAATAATTTTACATACTTTAAATTCGTGTCTCGGTGGTTCGACCCTACTTACCCTATCTACAAATCAATTGTAGGTAGTTTGAGTCGGAAATTTTCTTTTGACGTTTCGACACTCGTCACTACTTCTTTTGTCTCAAAATGAATTATAAATAAAAAATTTAAAAACAAGAAATGTGCATTTGAATAAAATATTAATCGATCCAGTTTTGAAGAGTTACATTTACTTATTTACTAATTGATTTCCCGTTTTCTGAAAATTCAAAATTTGATTTCAAAATTCAAATGTTGATTGAGCTTAAATCGGGATAATTTACTGTATAAATATTTACCTTATAAACATTAACCTTTTATTAAATGAAAAATCAATTTATTAAATGAAAAATCTTTGAAACTAAGATCAATGGGAGAATTACATAATGTCATGTCATAATAGTGACATGACTTAATGTAGGGCTCTAAATAGTTGTCTTTTAATATATTATATAGATGGACCATTATAGTACTACTTCATTCATCTCAAAAAGAATTATAAATAAATTATTTTAAAAAAATAATATTTATTTTTGGATTGTTACTCTTTGATTATATTTTTAAATTCCTATATATAAGACTCTTGCATGTATATAGATCATTACATTAATATTTCTTTTGTCCCAAAATAAAAATATTTGATCAATTTTATTTTGCTTAAAATAAAAAAAGTATTCATTTATTAGACTATATTATTGTAATTATTTCTAATTTATATACCAAAGATTTCAATTTATAAAATAAATCTGTATATATATGGATCATAATTATAGTACTACTTTTTCTGTCTCAAAATGAATTATAAATAAAAATTTTAAAAACAAAAATTGTGCATTTGAATAAAATATTAATTGATCCAGTTTTGAAGAGTTACACTTCTTTATTTACTAATTGCTTTCCCGTTTTCTGAAAATTCAAAATTTAATTTCAAAATTCAAATGTTTATTGAGCTTAAATCGGGATAATTTACTGCATAAATATATACCTTATAAACATTAACCTTTTATTAAATGAAAAATCAATTTATTAAATGAAAAATTTTTGAAACTAAGACCAATGGAAGAATTAGCTAATGTCATGTCATAATAGTGACATGGCCTAATGCTAGGGCTCTAAATATTTATCTTTTAATATATTATATATATTCCTATTTATAAGACTCTTGCATGTATATAGATAATTACTTTAATATTTCTTTCGTCCCAAAATAAAAATAATTGATCAATTTTTATTTTGCTTAAAAAAAGTATTCATTTAAAAGGCTATATTATGGTAACTATTTCTAATTTATATATCAAAGATTTTAATTTATAAAATAAATTTGTATATATATGGATCATAATTATAGTACTACTTCTTCTGTTTCAAAATGAATTATGAATAAAAAAATAAAAAAAGTATTCATTTATTAGACTATATTAAAAAAGTGTTTCTAAAAAGCTCATTGAAGAGGTTTATAAATGTGGGGAAAAAAGTTGTTAGATGTTTATATAAACGAGAATGTATAAAGTGGTGATTTGGAGGATTCATAATTTCCTTGAAGAGGTTTATAAGTAAGGATGACCTAAGTATTGTGAATATAGAAAGTGAGGTATGAGAACAAAAGTGAGTTAGAGAATAGTAAATAGATATTTATTGTAAGTATGTCAATTGGGCCCCTCAAATAAAAAAAATATTAAAAACTTATCATTTTGACATTGTGTTTTTTCAAATAAAACATTCAAAATGAAATTTTATATCTTTTCAGATGAAATTTTATATACATTCAAAATGTATAATATATAATATTATGTGAGGGAAGGATTAGAATTGAAATTCTAAAAGAAATATTGGGGACTCATAGATTAATTCCATTTTCATGTTATTGGTAACCTATTTCTATTTCTATGCAATGCAATAACTTTTTACCTGCACCCAAAATAAAGTTGTCTAATTTTAATAACAATTTGGGGAAAATGGGGGGGGGGGGTAAAATAAATATTTTCTCTTGTTTTGTTCTCAACATAATAAAGGAAACCCTAACTATTCTGTCTGAATGATTCAGAGGCATGCCTTAAATTAGTTGACCATCAATATTCCATATTCAGCATTTTGTATTTGAATAATCAGAGCTGTAGCCGATGTGTTCAGATGTCTCTGTTTTTTTTTTTCATTTTCGTGAAAACTGGTGCTCCTTTTATCTATTACTCCTTCCGTCCCTAAATGTTTGTCCCATTTGACTTTTCAAACATTTTAATTTAGTGATTTTGAAGCTTTAATTTTGGTTATTTTTACGAACGCTTTGAAAATTATTGATAATATACACCGCCGTTATGTAATACTCCGTCCCTAAATGTTACAAGTTTTGAAAATTTAGTGATTTTGAAGCTTTAATTTTGGATATGAGACTAACTTTTTGGGACAAAGAAAAAGGAGAAATGGGACAAACATTTAGGGACGGAGGGAGTATTATTTATCACTATTTTTTTTATTAATACTCTAATTAATTTTAATTTGTTCCAAAATATTTACTTTTGAATTGAACGAATAAATTACATATATATTTTTTTTTAAAAAAATATCAAACGATAAAAATTAGAAGATATCGATACTTTTAAAATCGATTAGTGTCTGAATATAGATGTTTCTTTTAGTTGCTTCATTGAAAAACAAAAAAAAAAATAAAATAAAGAATTTAAAGTCAATTTTTTTTTTTTACAAAACATTGGCCACAACCAATTTGGAAATTTTTTCTCAAAATATTCCTTTTAAAAAAACATTTTCCAAAATAACAACTCTTCCAAACTATTTGTCAAAATGTCCATTTTTTTTAAACTCGCTACTTCATATGACGAGTTTAGTTTTTATTCGTTGAAACTCGTGACACCATTTAGCGAGTTTAATTTGTTTTTTTTTTTAAACTTCCAGTCTATTTATCTGAATTATAATGGTTTATCTATACTATACTAAAAAGACATGACATTCCAAATATGGTAAAAGCCTGCTCAAAAATAGCCGCTTTCAACGTCAACTTAAATGGAAACTTTTGTTTCCGTTTTTTTTTGTTAACAGTGGTTTTGAGATTTGGAAAACAGGGAAACAAGCTGATGTTTTTCTTGTTTTTCTCGAAATCAGTAGACAGAGGGGTAAAGAGAGAAAGGAAACAAGAAAAGACTAATGAACTGCTTAGTGTAAAAAATGTTAAAAAGGGACGAAATACCCTATATTTATTTTTTATTTTATTTTAATTTTTTATTGACTAAAAAATAATATTTTAAACATTTTTATTAGTGATTTTTTTTACAAAAAGGTATATAAAAAAGATAGAAAAAAGCTAAACAAATGAAAGTATATAAAAGAAAAGAGGGACGGACTATCCTTTATTTATATTGATTTTTTATTAATTTTTTATTGACTAGAAAATAATATTTTAAATTTTTTTACTATTATGTAATATTCAATTATCAATAATATTAGTAAATAATTCTTTACATATATAGTAATGATTTAGGATATGCATGGAGTTTAGGATATGTAATATAGGGTTTAGGGTATAAGATATATGATAAATGGTTTAGGGTATAAGGTATATGATAAATGATTTATGGTATATGGTATAAGGTATAATGTATATGACATATAGTTTAAGGTATGGGTTAGGGTATGAGATATATATGATTTAGGGTTTAGTGTTTAGTAAGTGGTATATATTACAAGATTTATGGTATAGAGGTATATACTTTAGGATATGGGGTATAAATATGATTTAAGGTATATGTGTTAGGGTATGGGGTATATAGGATTTATGATATAGGGTTAAGGGTTTAGAATATAGAGTTTAGGGTTTAAAATACAAGGTTTAGGGTTTTGAATTCAAACTGGTCCGTGCGGACCTTTCACAGATTTGGACCCATTTTGGCTATCTCCATGTATAAGGCCCTAACAATTGTTCCATTAGAAATGTTATAGCCTAAATAATTCCAACTAAGGCCTATGTTAAGAGTTAGAGACTTCATATACACATACCATGACAATTTGATCAAAACAGAAAGATACCATGACAATTTGATCGAATTCGATCAAAACAGAAAGCAAGCAGTCCGATTAAAAAAAAGTAGGGCTTCGTTTGCAATTTTTAAGACTTAGTTGAGTTCAGATCATGATGTCGATCTTATTATCCGACTTAAACCCTAAATAAAAGGTTAATATAAAATATATTAATATTTTCCTAAATCGTACTCCCTCTGTTCCATCTGACTTAGGACAATTTGTCATTTGGACGCCTCACTCAACTTAGGACATTAAAAAATGACAAATTTATATTATTTTTATATCAATGAGACCCACTTGTTATACTCATATCAACAATCCCGACCCCTTACTTTTCCTCCCACTCATCATCTCTCCTATTTTACTATCCATAATCAAAATACCTCATATACTCATTCTCTTTTCTCTTATTATATTTGTATTTTTTAATTCCCGTATCAAAAGAGAAAATCCTAAATCGAATTGGACGGAGGGAGTATATCTTTATTTGTATTTGTGGCTGAAATATTGATGATTTTGAACTATTCTATATAAAACAATCATGATTATTGTACTTAAAATTAAACTTGACTGAAATAAATTTGATCTGAAAAATAGATTTTTAATATAAATCGAGTCGAATAAGATCAATTGCGAATTCTTACGCATTCTAGTCGGATCAAATTCGAGCCTATAAATTTAAAATTCGAGCTAAATTCAGAACAAGAGCGTTCTAACCCGAACCCGATTCATTTTCATCCCTACGTATTATATATAGATACTAGGACCCAAAATCTT